>JAWQEG010004067.1:42500-107500 GCA_033782935.1 Petrolisthes cinctipes | reverse complement strand
GTCGCTTGAAAATGAGTTGTGTATATAATAAAACGAGTAACTAGAATCCATCACACACACACGAGCCAAAATAAGTACGGTATACAAGACTTGAAGTTTAACTCATCTGATACACACCAACAGGCTATTAGAAGCAAACCTGAATACTTTATACTATAGGCCTGGACACACTACGGTTCAATTCCCCCAATATTCAGTCGACAATTTTTAGCAGACAGAAAAATAGATTCCGGTGTGAGGCTGTTCCTTTTACATTTCTCCTGTCCTGGGCCATCTCGATTAAACCTAACGAATTATCATTCTTGATTCGAGATATGATTAGAAAAGTTTTTTTGTTTTTTGTTTTGTTTTTATTGCGCCGTGGCGTCAATATAAAGACAGGCAACAAAACATAAGGGTAGGCGGGACCCATGAAGTCATTAATCATTATAAGATTAGTTATAGTGAGTCATTAATCATTACAGGATTTAATATTATAAATTAGTGGGTAAAGAAGGTAAAAACATCGTAATACCAACCGGCAATAGAGTAGATATTTACTCTACTTTCCTCAGTAATTCAGTGGGTATCAGTTGGCACTCATGCATAAGAGTTTGAGATTTTGGTACACTATTCTCAACTAAATTCTTACGAAGAGCAGTAGGGCTGAGAGGAACGGAGGGAGGAGGTGGTGGTGTGGTGGAACTTGTAGAAGAAAATGGTGTATGGAAGCTGTACTTGCTTCCACATTTTCCTCCATTTCATCGTCTTTTTCCTCCTCCATGTTATACTTCTTCAATTATTTTTTTTTACATTTACAGACTTCTACGTTTTTTACTGCTCTTGATCCTAGGCATTTTGACCGTTGTTACACCGTAAATACGAAGTATAGAGAGAGTATAGTAATGTCAACATAAGTAGGCATAAACACTCACGAGCTGTCAAGGGAATTTAGGGAAACTGAATTATGAATATTGAGCAGCAGGCAGCAGGGGCCGCAGGGCTGCCACCAGTGTTACCAAATAGTCATTATGAAATTATGCTAGATTTGCTGTGAAAATATGCTAACTATGCCCAAAATATGCCAAAATTATGCTAACTTATTATTAGCTAAACATATTACACTGAGTAATATATCATAACAACAATGTATGTAACTTAACATACTTTAATGGAAAATTTATATAACTCAGGTATTTCCTTGTATTAAATGAATGTGTACATACGAACAAACATATACACTGTTGCCAGCACCCGTTACCCACCTCTTGGGACTAATAAGTGGCCCAGGTGGAATGTTTGGCGACTGACTTCTTACTGCAAGTTGGTAATTAGTATATTGCTTTCTTACTGAGGATCCAGTCAACTCCACCAATAATGTAAATTGTTCTGTTGTCATCCTAAAAGATTATAAAATTTCCTTGGATAATTCACTAAATCAGGGAAGAAATGTCCAAAGCTCCCAAATTCTGGCCTTGTAGCATTAACTTCACGTACCCACAGTTGAGATGTAGCCTACACCTATATCGCCTCAGTCACAACAGCACCGATATTTGAGCAACAGCTTTGGCGTTCATACTTTTCAAAGGCGTCCTGGGTACCGGTACTCCCAGTTGAGTGTTTAGTGTTGACTCTAACTCTGTTAGTTGGAACGGTGCTAATTCAAAATGACTCGAGTCATATGACTCGCTTGTTGTAAACGCAGCCTATATGGCTCGTGACTGTACCATAACAGAAAAGGAGACAGAGGAGATATGATTCTGAAATTCTGCAGTGGGGGATACGGAGAGAAAGGCAAAGGAACGGTTTAGTGTGTGTTTGTGTGTCCAGTTTCTCGATTATACTCCCGTGTGTGTGTGTGCAGTTTCGCGATTATTATCCAGCATGTGTGTGTGTCCAGTTTCGCGATTTTTCCTCCGAGTGTGTGTGCGGAATGCAACAAGGGAGATGGATGATGGTGTGTGACGAGGGTAGAGACAGAGAGAGAGGGTCGACTTTGACAAGAACTGGGCCCCCTTTGTCAGCTGCACGGGTCCTATTAGTTCTAGAATGGATTAGTCCTCTCTGCCTTAATGGTCTCAGGGATTAATTACACACACACACACACACACACTACCGTTACCCTCCCTACCTACCACACACACACACACACCACTATCTTCCCTACCACCACACACATCACAACCCTCCCTACCACACACACACACTATCACTACCCTCCCTACCAACACACACACCACCACCACTACGTTCCTACCACCCCACACACACACACCACCACCACCACACACACACACACACACACACACACACACTGAACATAAAAGCGGTAAGTATTAAATAGAAACAACAGCTATTGCCATATTACAACAAAATATATATGTATAAATATGAAAGAGAAGGGGGAGAATGGATTTGCAAGCTCTGAAGGAAGCTTTAGGAAAGGATGGTTGATTGAAAAGCTGAAAGTGATTGACGACACGAAGCATCTGGGGCAAGGAATGGAAACCAGGCAGGCAGAGTGACAGGCAGACAGGCAGGGGAGGAGGGAGAACAACAAGCAGGCCACCAGACAGACAGACAGACAGACAGGAGGGTAAACAGTCAAGCAGGTAGCAGGGAGACAGAAAGACAAGTAAACAGACAGACGGGAGGATAGGAAGGGAGGCAGACAGGCAAGCAGGGAGCAGACAAAAAAGTAAGCAGACAGGAAGGCAGGCAGAAAGGCGAGTAAGCAGAGCAGACATACAGACAGGAGGGTAAACAGTCAAGCAGAGAGGGAGACAGACAGACAGGCGAGTAGTAAGGAAGGTAGAAAGACGAGTAATCAAAGCAGACAGACAGAGAGACAGGCGAGTAGGAAGGCAGACAGACAGACCAGTAAGCAAAGCAAACAGACAGAGAGACAGGCGGGTAGGAAGGATGGAAGACAGACAGACAGACAGACAGACAGGCGAGTAGTAATGTAGGTAGGCAGGGAGGATGATGACAAGGGTACATACATACATGCATGACTCGGCAATCATGTAGAAGCAAGGGAGGGAAGAGACTATAAAGAAAAACATATACCTTACTTGGTTTGTAGGCTACACACACACACACATACATACATACATACACTAAGTACAGTCGGCCTCAGGAATTGGTACACAGAGCAATTGTTAAAAGGAGTGTTTATTCTGTACATAATTATATACTCTAGGCATTGTTCTTCTGACTGGTTCTAGTATTACCCAAATAACATTACTAGAAAGGTTTGGTGTTAGGATATTTAAGTACTAACATTTCTAGTTGTTACGAACCCTTGATGTCACAGTGGTGTATACAAATTCCTGAGGCCGACTGTACAAGGTTAAGGGGGCAGTACACTTTTGTTATATTGGAGTGCCTTGATTCCTCCAAAGTATGCCAGGAAACAAGACCAGATGAACAAAAATAATGGTAGCCTAATACTTTTTTTATACATTGGAGTGCCTTGATTCCTCCAAAGTATGCCAGGAAACAAGACCAGATGAACAAAAATAATGGTAGCCTAATACTTTTTTTATACATTGGAGTGCCTTGATTCCTCCAAAGTATGCCAGGAAACAAGACCAGATGAACAAAAATAATGGTAGCCTAATACTTTTTTTATACATTGGAGTGCCTTGATTCCTCCAAAGTATGCCAGGAAACAAGACCAGATGAACAAAAATAATGGTAGCCTAATACTTTTTTTATACATTGGAGTGCCTTGATTCCTCCAAAGTATGCCAGGAAACAAGACCAGATGAACAAAAATAATGGTGTCCTGTTGCTTGTAATAATTTGGATGAATCATTTGCTCCAGATTGATTTACCAACACTGTACTTGCCCCTTAATTAAACCAGAGTGTAGTCAATATTATTATACGCCTCCACTGTTGGTAAATCTGGAGCAACTGAATCCTCCAGACTATTCCAAGCAACAACAGAACACCATTATTGTTGTACTTCTGTTCCTGTTTCCTGGCATACTTTGGAGGAATCAAGGCACTCCAATGTATAAAAAAAGTATTACCACCTTAATTAAGAGGGTTATACACTTTTGGTACAGTTGGCCTCAGGAATTTAATTTGTACAGTCATAGTCAATAGTCCTGCAACACCTTCCAATGAGATGACTTCGAAAAATTATCCGACACTATAACTGTTGGTCTCTGCAATATTGGTTCATAAAATTCAATCAAATGGCCCACACTTTTGTTCACAAGCGAGCTCAAGCAAATATGAAACAGGATAAGTGTTGTAATTGGTTCACTATAAGTATTTCAAATGATTCGATACTTCAACAAGACCTGGATACAAATTTTGGATTGCGAGTGTATGTATGAATGTATGTATGGTATGAATGTATGTATGTATATATGAATATGTGTATGTATGTATGTATGTATATATGAATGAATGTATGTATGTATGAATGCATGTATGTATGTATGTATGGTGTGCACAAAACTTCTTTCCCTCAGCCAGTCAGCTTCCATATAACTGAACTACCGGTAACAGAAGCAAGCACCTGTGGCTCGAACGAATAAGCAATAGAGGTAGATGTTGTACTGTTGCTTTGTCGTTCGAACCACATTGAGGCAGGTAATTCAGTCAGTCAGTCAAGTCATGTTACTGTGGCCTAGATGAGGTTATGGAATGAACTATTTATTGTCCAGTCGGCGGCAAAACTCGTGTCGTGTCGTGTCGTGTCGTGTCGTGTCGTGTCGTGTCGTGTCGTGTCGTGTCGTGTCGTGTCGTGTCGTGTCGTGTCGTGTCGTGTCGTGTCGTGTCGTGTCGTGTCGTGTCGTGTCGTGTCGTGTCGTGTCGTGTCGTGTCGTGTCGCCTCACTTAGCGTTTCTTGAAGGATACCATATAGGATAATCATGGAACCAACACATTCACCAAACAGAATTACATTATCAAGGGGGAAAACTAGTCAACTACTCTGGGTTTTCATTTTACGAGCCTGTGAAGCTTATATTTCCATACTGTACTTCATGACTTGGCAGATGTGGCGACACGACTTTTGCCGCCGACTGTACACCACAGTATACAGCTACAGACAACACACAAGTTTGGATACACTTAAAAATATTCGTAGGAGTTATTCAACGAGACATGCACATAGTCGTAGTTTATGATTTTGAGTTTGTTTTGATGGGTAGCCGCTTTTCACACATATTCTATAGAGACGGCTGTTAAATTTTAGGGAAGGGGAATACAGGAAATACAAACAAAAAAAACGTCAACATAATAGTGAGAAATATTCGTTGAATAACAATTCAGGACCGAGGGAAGGAAGAATCTCCAATCACACACACACACACACACTGTTCGTTCTTGCAGCTGGAAACGCCAAAAGCAACACAACAACAATTACATTTCCACCGTCACACAGCTCGGCAATGCAATTTAATTACCCATGAGCTTGTGAACACGTCACGGTACAAATTATGCAACACCAAATACAGGGAAAAAATTGCGGTGGACGGGCAATTTGAAGCTGGCCAACGGAAATGACACACCGTTTTAACACACACACGGAAAAATGACACGCAGTTTTAACACACATAGTGGGAAAAATGACATGTCGTTTTAACACACAGAGGGAACACCCACAATTTTAACACAGGCAAACAACAGAAACGGTGCGAAATGGGAAACTCTTTCTTTGATTTGATTTGATTTGAAAAGTTGTAAAGATCTACAACAAAGAAGGAGTTAGGACAGAGCATGCTAACCAAACAACTCGCAAACAATTACATACGAATTTGTACACAATTATTAGGTTCATAGGAAACGTATATCAGTTTGGAAAAAAAAAAAAAAGGCCCTCTTATATTGGCAATGCCATGAGATTTATAGACCTACTGTATGTAATTTATAAGTTACAGTACAAATGTAGTGAATTATAGGAGAGGCTACAGTTAGGCTAGTAGTTAGTTAATGATTAGATGTTGTTCTTTCCTTTTTAGACTTTCTTAGTTTGGAAATTTATTAAGCAGAAAGTTTTTTGTACTTTCATCTTGACAGAAATAATAAATAACGTTTGACAGGATGAATGACTGTGTGTGTGTGTGTGTGTGTGTGTGTGTGTAAGAAGCGGAACTACACACAGACTGCCAGCCACAATAGCCTAATGATGACTAGTGATATTTTAGCTCTTTATTCGCTAACAACAATAACAACAATAATAATAATAATAATAATAATAATAATAAAGGTAATAATAAGAAAAAGAATAAGAAAATAAAAAAGAATAGTTGTCAAAATTTTATACAATTGGTATAAATACTACTCTAATCACTGAACATATCCACATTAATCACATTTGTACGAATCGTATTTAATCACTCTAATGCATATGTTCATTTTCATGGAATAGCCTACACACTGCATCATTTTACCAACACACACACACAACCAATATTTTCCACGTCCATCGTGAAGGTTGCCATTAACTCACTAACTAACTATTCACTAGTAAATTAATTGCTCTCTATATATTCCTTGGTAGTTATTTACTGTGTAGACCTACGTACACAAAATAATTCAAATATATCTTTTGGGTAACGTAACGATGCACTGATCACTACTACCCTTAAACATTTCACGTTCCTTGGTCATTAATATTTACTGTGTAAGCTACGTATAAAAAAATAATTCAAATTATTGTTATATTATTAATATTATTATTATATTGGTTAACGCATCGTCGCACACTCACTACCTTTTAACATTTATATATATATAGGGCCTATAGTTGTTAGCAGAGAACTGACGTAGGCTACAATAAAATTAATAATCAGTGCATCACGTTAATGGTTGCCTCCTGTACAATATTACGGTGTGTAGGTGTATGTGGGATGATGATTTATGTAATGTGAGTGTGTGTGTGCTCGGACACGTTTGTTCATAATTGTTGTTGCCCAACATTTTCTGAAGTCTGTAGTGTGTGTATGTGTGTTGGCCAAGAATTTCTGAGTTCTGCTGTGTGTGTACACACGTTTCCTCATAATTGTTGTTGGCCAAGATTTTCTGTTATGTCAAGTGACAACACTTTAATTATACAACAACAATTATTATTATTTCATTCTGAATAAAGACCGGCTAGTATGAGAAAACAAATTAGCGATACGATGCTGGAGAAAGAGAGAAAAATTAAACAGGAACAAGTCAGAAAATGCACGAAAAGGGTAAAGAAATCACACACACACAAACACATCGGCACCCAACACACAGACACCAACACAGAGGCATCCACAAACACACATACCAACACAGAGGCATCCACAAACACACACACCAATCTAGCGGCACACACACACACACACACGATCATAACCCAGGGAGGCAACAAAACCCGTCTGAGCCAGCTTAATACTCCAGCAGCTTGCCAGACAATTAGGTAACGAGGGAGCAGGTTAAATATATATGCCAGCAGCAGCAACAACAACAACAATAGCAGCAGTAGTAGTAGTAGTAGAGGTAGAAGTAGTAGTAGTAGACAAAACTAGTGCATTACCAAACAATTAGGTAACGAGGGAGCAGGGTAAATATATATGCCAGCAGCAGCAGCAACAACAACAATAGCAGTAGTAGTAGTAGTAGTAGTAGACAACTCTAGTGCATTACCAAACAATTAGGTAACGAGGGAGCAGGGTAAATATATATGCCAGCAGCAACAGCAAAAACAATAATAGTAGTAGTAGTAGTAGTAGTAGTAGTAGTAGTAGTAGTAGGCAACTCTAGTGCATTACAACGACGCCAGGATGACAAAAATGTGCAAGAAAGTACAGTAGCCTAATGAGGATAATTAAGACAAGTATGTAACGAGGCTAACACTGATCAAACACTGTAATAAATAATTGCTTGAAATGCATGAAAATACAGGATGATGCATGAAAATACAGTAATAATGCATGAAAATACAGTAATGAGGAAAATTAAAGTAAGTCCTATGTAACGAGGCTAACACTGATCGAACACTGTAGCCTAATAATTAATTGCTTGATAATAATTATGATAATGATATACAAAGACCATCACAACACATTAAGATTTTACCTGCAAATGCATCCTGGTGAATTAAACATATGTAGCCAGGCTAATCATTTTCACTGCATATGGTAATAATTCATACACGCCTTTTAACACACCCTCCCCTTCCCCCCCCCCCCCCCCGCGGTCTGCTCTAGCTGCACTTTCCGAGATTAGCCTATCCTTCGTAATATTATAGTTATGTATAATATATTTTGCGTTATTTCATATTTCGTAAATTGTAAAATATGCTTAAATCAAGTCATGAGCTTGGATATAATAAATAGGTAGTATATTATCTTAATTGCATAATTTTATATTTCATGCATTGTATGTAAAATATGCTTAAATACAACACAATTAGCAAAATCAAACACACATATTCACTAAAACACTAAATCATTCATTCATATGGACGTATTAAAATAAAGAAAGTACCTACCCAAATGTCAGATGCAAACAAACTCAACTGAATTCGTGGCATAAATAAATAAATAAATGACTCTTGCATTTTCCTTCGTGTATATTGATTGGTAGACATGGACAATATAATATTACCCTTAATACAAATATAATCTATGTGCTTACGTAAATAATGATGGAACAATATGGCGTCACGATAACATTCCCAACAAGGCCAAGAAGATGCTACAATGGTCTACAAAAAAAAGTCATTATTAATACTCACCTTGATTGTCTATTCCTTCGATTCCACACCTGTCCATCTCTCCACACCGGTTCACCTCTCCACACCGGTTCACCTCTCCACACCGGTTCACCTCTCCACACCGGTTCACCTCTCCACATCTGTCCATCTTTCCACACCGGTTCACCTCTCCACATCTGTCCATCTTTCCACACCTGTCCACCTCTCCACACCTGTCCACCTCTCCACATCTGTCCATCTTTCCACACCTGTCCATCTCTCCACACCGGTTCACCTCTCCACACCTGTCCACCTCTCCACATCTGTCCACCTCTCCACATCTGTCCATCTTTCCACACCTGTCCATCTCTCCACACCGGTTCACCTCTCCACACCTGTCCATCTTTCCACAGCTGTCCATCTTTCCACACCTGTCCATCTCTCCAAACCGGTTCACCACTCCACACCGGTTTACCTCTCTACCCATCTCTCCACACCTGTACAACTCTCCACAACTCCTTCATTTATCGTCTGTTATACTTTCCGTGCACTGATTATAATACTGGACGTCCGCACGATCAATTAACGCATATTAATACTTCATAACGACAACACCTGACTTTCACCTTGGCGTTCCTGTGGCGTTCTGACGTTCTCCTTCCACAGAGTTGAAATTTCCTGCCAAAAACCATGTCCGAATTCCCTCACCTAGTTCGACCAGTTCGAATTAACTCAAGGCTGTATGAGTAACAAATTCAATTATTATAACATACTATGATTTTTTATTAAACTTTAATATCCATAATAATGCCTAGCCACTTGTTTTCATGAAGCTATTTGTTATTAAGAGCATATTATTATTTGTGGTCTATGTTCACGGTGTCGGACATGTTACGATCATTAGCCAATCATAAATAAGTAAAATAAAAAAGATTAATAAAATAAATAACTGTATAAATAAAATAAATGAAATTAAATAAATAAAACAAATAAAATAAATCTATAAACAAACAAATTCTAATGAGATGAGCCTTAAATTATGCCCAAGCTCTGCAGTACTCAGAGCTAAAAACATAGCTCTGTGGCAGTACTACAGGACCTACTTAAATTGGCATGGTTTCTAACTTTTGAATTACTTGGATACTTTGCAACATCATGCATCGTTTGTGTTTTTGTGTGTGTGTAAAATAAAAGGTACAACTAGTTTTTTTCTAGTAATTTGACTCTCACCCTCAACTATCCAGTATTACTGATAGAATTATATCCCTATCATATAGCCTGATATTCATAATTTTTGGATGTAAACAAAAATATATCATATACTATCCCCCAAAAAATCTTATATATGATACAAACCTTGGCTTCTTTAGTTTTTCCCTCTGGGAGTACAGTATAATACTGTACACCATTTGTGATTTGAAACATTTCAAAGTGTAAATTTCTAGTGTTGTTTAAGGACAATACAGTACAGTGTTGGTATTGGCTTGTGTACACAAAAGCCATCTACTGTACAGTAATTTTATTCTCATTCCCCCACAAAGAAATTTGTACAAACATTGGAAATACATGGCTTGGACCCTTAAAAAAGTTAATGAATACAGTAAATTCATTGGCATCAAAGATATCATTAGCAGCTCGGTATATATAACATTATAGCAACCACCAAAGTTCTCTACCCTATTAAAATGTTGTCATAAGTAACCTGTGTCTGAAAGCAATACACCTTTATGTTCATGTGATGGAATTGAAATGCTTGTGGCAAAGTATGTACAATATGTTCTATAATTTTTCCCATTGTTACAAATGAATACAACATTTTTCATTGATGTACTGTAGTGTGAGGGAATAGAATAATGTAATTGACATGCACTTTGTTATCAATTTCACCTTGATAACTTTGCGAGGGAGAAAAAATAACATTTCACACTGGTGTTCATACATATTTCTCTTTAACCGCTTTCCTTAATTGCTGGTGTGAAGGAAGAGGAACAAACCCTGGCCACATATATTCGTATTCTTTATTGATTTCCTTATTTTATTTACTGTATGTATCGTACTGGATGCCTGACCACCAGTTAGGAATAGGGAGAGCTCAGAACACCTTATTACTTGTGTGAGGAAATGGGAACAAAATCTGGCAACAAATAAAGTTATAATAATTCTTTCTCTTATACTATCTACGCACTGAATGTCCTCAAACTGCAAGAGCCCGAAGGATCACTGCCAGATTTATTTCCCATGTCCTCGCAATAGCATCAAGGTACAGTTAGCCACGTATGAAACTGGTACACCCTATAAAATTCAGTGAGGAAGATAGGAGCTATAATTATATGTCAACAAAACTGTGTATCTTCTACTGTATCGTCATAAAGCTGAACCTCTCAAATCCCAAGTAGCAAAAAAAATAAAAATTACAGTACTGTACAGTATTTTAAAAATGCATTCCTATGTTATTAGAACAATTCTGTTAAACATCACCCAAAAATATGTTCTTACAAGTAAAACAATAATGTAATTCATATAAATATCAAAATATGCCCTATACACTGAATTACTGTATGCTCCAAAACTAGATCCTGTATACTGAAATCAAAACAGTTCTTTGTCTTCACCAACTGGGATATAAGAGACTCTACTATTATCTATTCCACTTAGTATTACTCAGGATATGAAGCTGCACGACTTATTTTCGTTCCCACTCCTCTTTACGACAATAAAAAAAAGTGTACAGGTTTCATGCTTGGCTGACAGTTTCTTGTGTGGGCATCTGTACTAAACTCTTTCCATATACTGACCTGACCAACAGTACCCTTCTTCTACCTCAGTGGTTTGACCTAATTAGGTACTTGTATTAACCAATCAGCAAAAAGTGGGCAGGGCTTATTATGCGTTGTTAATGGGACACTCTCTTGACGGTAAACAGGAGGGTTGGTGATTCCTCCAAACTATTATATGAAACAGATCCCCTATTAATAACGCCGAGGTTGTCAGTTTCCTGGCATAGTTTGAAGGAATCAGTAGCCCACTAATTCAGCAAAAAGAGACCCTGCCCTTAAGTTTGCTGACCAGTTAATGGCAAACGTTTAGTAACCAATCAGCTAGAAGAGGGGCAGGACTTATAGGTGTGCAGGTCAAGGGGCTGTATGCAAGATCATCCGTGGTGTTGTTGATGGTGTGGTACCAGTACAATAGATAACCCTATGTTGTTTGTCTATGGAGTCATTGTACCGGTACCATGCCATCAACAACACAATGAATGTTCATGCATACCACCCAAGATACCACGGAAAGGCTACATTATACTGTCTACTACACGCCTCCTCCAAGCTTACGTCACAAGAGATACCGTTTCTGCATTTAAGAACAAGCAAAGTTGGACCCATTATTATTCTTTTTTTTTATCCATACATAACCAGGTCTCGGAGAATTGTGAAAACTATGGCAAAACAAGTATCCCAGATATTGGCCCCTTATTGCTCAAATTAAGTCGAAAAGTAAGCAAAACTGCTTCGGGGGAGGGAAAAAAAAAAAAAAAAAAGTGATAAGGAAGATACAGTACACTATTTTTATGGTAAATGTAAAGTAAATTAGAAAACATTGAGCAACTTATTATAACTTGAAAGATAAAAGACTGTACCTATCAAGTATCATAATTATTTCATCTAATTTAGTCATACACATACAGTCGGCAAAAAATTATTCTGCCCCCTTATAGCTTGATACAACATGACACACAATGGACAACACACGCAAATACTGTACCGGAATAATGAGAGCCAGAGTGTTCATTTAGGAATCCATCAGACCCATGGGGGCAGAATAGTGGAATAATTTTTTGCTGACTCCATACACTGCTAATGAATGTACCCTGATTGAAACAGATTTCATGCCAGAACACCAGACAGACATTATTATTATTAATATTATTATTATTATTATTATTATTATTATTATTATTATTATTATTATTATCACCATCTCTGGCACTGACGACAACACAAACCCTTGAGCCTAAAATATATATATATATATATATATTATATATATGTATAAAGAAAATGTAGCCCCGCACATAAACAGACTCTTATATATATAGGTAGTAGAGACATTTTTTTTTTTTCCTACGACAACTGGCGGAAACCGAGTTTCAATATGCATACAGTTAAATATATTACATTTAAGTGTTTCAACCTCCTCGGCTTGACGGTTTTATACATATGCAATGTTTACAAACACAAGGGTATAACAGTAACGGCTGAACATTACCCAAAGAAAGAAATGCTGGTGACTCAATCGAATCTTATATGCTTAAGGGGGTAAGATGTTGTCTTGTTAGAGGGCAATAATTCCTCCAAACTATGCTGCAAAACAGACATTACCCCTGCATACATGGTGGTCTGTTTTGTAACAGTCTGGAGGAATCATTTGTATCAAACTCTCTTACAAATATCGACCCTCTTAAGATTCTGAGTACAAAGTGGAGGTACCCAAAGTTGTGCCCGAGATTTTGATGAGAATTCCTTTCTTGCTTGGAATGTTTTCTGTGTTTACACCCTTGTGTTCATAGACACCTTACATACTTTGCTCCCACATTCATTAAGGATCAAATACCTGCACTAAGTAAGATGGGCGCTATCATGACCAACTGCTGAAGAATGTACAGTTCCGTTCAGAGTTTTGTGAATACTAGTAATGGAGGGTGAACAATGATGCACAGCAATGTTTCTGGTCAGCAGGTCCCTTCAATTAACCAAAGGAATATTGTGCCATACTCATCAGCCAGTCACTTTGTCTGACCAACAAATCCTCGGGTTATAAATATGGAAAGTCTTGGGTTGGGGCTTGATGTTGACTGGTACAAGAGCTCCATACACATTATATTATACAGTACACAAGGAGCTGTTATACCAGTCTTCGCCTTGGCCTTACCAACATGCAGCCCCTATACATATTATCTGTATTCATTTTACCACACTACAGTAGTTCGTTGCCAGTTCAGCTCGTGTCGGTGGGAGTTAGTTCAGTAACAGACCTGCCATCCATTAAGAGTACATACAATGGAATGTTCACCCTCCTCTCTGATACCAAGAGACTATGGACTGTATGCAAGAACATCCAGTGTTGTTGATGGCGTAGTACTGCTATGACGGCTCTGTTCTTTGTCTATGGAGTCGTTGTACCGGTACCACGCAATCATATGCACCATGCATGTTCTTGAATATGGCCCGATAAACGGAGCTATAAAGTTGCGGACCAAAGATCTGTCAAGTCCATGTAACTAAAACAATGCACACAGTTGCATTTACCTATACAGTATATAATATGTGTAAATACAATATTATGCATTGGTTTTCCTTTCCTTAAATACACTGTAGTATTATTTCACTGTGAGTTTTTGAGGGACAGATGAAGTTTATGTCCACAACTGAACACCACTGACAGAGCTGTGAAATGGGCAAGGTACTGAAAGCTATATGATGACAATAATGATAATGCAAGGGGAGGTATTGTACATTCCTTTTAAATCATACCAATATTCACTTTCAATTTACTGTCAATTTGTTTTAATAAACAATTCCACCACAAAATGTTTTACAGTATTATGGATAGTTGTTATTGTTATAAAAAAAATCATGATCATCATTCAAAAAGATTTATAGCCGGATACCCTTCCAAATGCTAACCCTTTATATTCACCTTGTACAACATGCAAGATACATTAGGGCTATTCTTGAACAATAATGCCCAGGCCTACAGGATTACCAGTCAGTTTTTATCCATCATAAAAAAATGTATGTTGTACTCATCCTGATCCCAGCTCTCTCAGTGGTGTTATTTCTTCAGTAGCGTACAGTTGTGGACATATATTTTGTTTCAATTCCTGTACTTCATAATTATACTGTACTCATTACTATATAGATCTACATTTAAAGGGAAAAATTAATGTACAGTATACTATTGTGCTAATACAAGTACACATATAATACATACAACCATAAAATTCTTTATAGCTTGAAGATCCGTGTATTATCCAAGACTAAGATTGGCAGGTTATTTACTGTAACAAAACTTGTGTCCACAACTGTACAGCACAACCCAACTTTACCTTAATTCAGGAGATTCTTTTGCTGGTGAATTGGAAGGACTCTGATTCCTTCAAACTATATTACAAAACAGATCCCTTATTAGTACCATTGAGGGCATCTGTTTTCTGGTATAGTTAGGAGGAATCAGTAGCCTTGCAATTTACCAAAAGGAGAATCTCCCCTTAACCTTTAACCCGACTGTCTATTAATTACACGTTCACTCATTCCTAGGCTGTGTAGTTCATCTTGGATATAATAACGTAATATATTGGGAATGATAAACACTTTACCTCGTTTATAGTACATTATCCTAGAAAACATATATATAACTTTTTAATGGGAATAATTAAAATGCCAACAAACTGGGCAGGACTACGGATTACTAAAAACACAAGCAAGACGGTCTCTTTATGTTGCCCAGCTTAGAGTAATCAGCAGTTTCCAATTCAATGACAGTTTTACCCTTTTAATGCATTTCTATAATTGATAGACCACAAAAATTTAAGCCATTCTTGACGGCAATCATCATTATGTGATCATGATGGGGACGACGACACAAACACAAACACACACACACACACACTTATCACATACACACCATCATATATGCAAAACTTAACCCTGAATGGACGCTGTCGTATTATAGGCAAAGGTCTATATATCTTTTGGACAAAATGGTTTATATTATATAGCATCAAGAATAATTTTTTTTTTCTAAGTTTAAGAATAGTAGCTCTCCTAATGGATACTCCGTGCGTATATTATATTATGTCCTAAACGTTTTATTGTGTTCACCATATTGTACCGACATTCTCGTAAAACTCAACTCATGACTAAACATTCAATATTATTATCTGTTCATCACTACTCCATGTTAACTTTCACTGATCACACACTTTCTGTTCACATTATTATTATTATTATTATTATTATTGTTATTTTTATTTTATTTTTTTCGTTTTTCATAACTTGGAACCTGTGATGCCACATTTAAAAGGCACACTATAAGGCACTTTTAGAGGAAGAGTAAATGCTGCAATTACAGTACACTATAGAGATATAATTACTTGTTTTGTGTAAGTGAAACATAATAATATTAAATAATAATTCCAGTCTCTGTATCCACCTTCCTTCCTTCCTTCAAGAAGATAGTGTAGAGACATCATTAAATATAGGCTAATATCTTTCTCACCACTTCTTTTCTGGTTACCATCTCCTTACTGCTGCCTCAGCCATATAAAAAAATTAGTGATTTACCAATAATATTATGTGCGAAATATAACGTCATTTTTTGCTCAGATTACACCACACTCTTCCACTCTGACAGAAACCCGGTGAACATTGATTGCTGCTGCCTTCTTAGCAACATCTAACCCATCCACCACCTTGCCAAACACCAAACTATAGGAAAATCTTTTGAAGTCTCTGTCACCGCACCATATCATAAACTGTGAGCCTATCATACCCCTTCCTTTTTCAGTTGTACCGATGCCTTTAAATCTTATCATGCCCACCTCGTCCTTGAGCGGACATAGGTCGGCCTCAAAGGTAGTCTTGTCAAAGGCAGAGTAACCTCCCGTACCGTCGTCGTTCTCCACGTCTCCCCCAGCCAGAAATCCCTCACCGCTCCTGAAGAAGTGTGTGCCCTTGTATCCGTATCCATTGCGGCCAGTACAGAGTGCGATGAAGTTCTCACACATCCTTGGGGCCTTGTCTGGACGGAGCTCAAAGATGATTCGTCCTGCCATGATACTGTCTATGGACAGCACCATCCAGCAATGGGGAAACTTGCCCGATCTAAGATACTGTGATATCATCTTCCCCATGTGCATTTTGGTGGGTGTGTCTGGTGGTGGGGGCGTCGGTTTGGCTGGCTTCTTAGCTGCGTCTACATATGATACAGGATTAGGTTCCTTCTTGTCTAATATTGATTCCAACTCATCCTTTCCGTTCTCCGAGGGTTCAGAAGCGAGAAAGGATAGATTGGACAGGCCTAAGGATAGAGCTGAGGACACAGAATTGGATCCCACGACGGAAGCTCCACCAATGCCATCGTTGCTTCCTAAGAGGGATCCTGTTTCTATTGCTTCAGTCATCTGTAGAATATGCTCAACATTTACATTGTTCATCTCCTGTTGGTTCTTGAGTTCGTTTAGCTTTCCGATATCATGATTCTTCATGTCATTCACCTTGCCATGTCCAAGACCAAGACTACGACTCATGGGATCCTCCATTACAGCCACTGATACCGGAGTGATAGGAGGAGGAGGTAAGTGGGCCGGTGGTGGTGGTGGTGGGGGTGGTGGTTGTTGGGGTTGTTGCATGGGGCTGGAGGCGGACAGGGAGGGTTGCTGACTGGGGCTGAGTGTATTCATGGGACTAACAGTAAGTTGAGCCATTCTGGTAGAGAGGAGATCAGACAACATGTACAGCAGAAGGACATTGGCGTTATTACCGTACATGGCGTGTTCCTCCAGTGAAGACGACATGGCAAATGCCTCCTCACTCCTGAAGCCTATACTAGATAACACACTTTCCAGTGCTGTCTGTTTCAGCTTTATCACAATTGCTTCCGTTGCATTGTTTATGGCTGTTATTGCGGCACACTGATTGAATTGTAAAGAAATTACTGAGCTGTAATACTGAACCTGCAAAGAGAAAACTATGTATTACCATCAGAACAGTGAATATTCTTCAATAAAATTGGTACATTTGACAGAAAATAATCAAATTATATAAATGACTTCGGTGTTTTACATGAATGTAAATAATCTCTGATAATCAGATTCATTATCATCAATGCCCTATTTCTCTATTGTTAATTAATGTGAAGCTCCAAGATCAGGAATGGAAAAATAAAGCCAGAAATAACAGACAAAACTGCAGGAGAGAATAACCAGTAAAATGAATCACTCTTACATAAACTCCCCTTAGAAGACCACAATATTCCCTGCCTGCTTCCCACAGGTATTTGTATGCATGATTTCACTTTCATCTCCACTATCATGACTTGCTGTTTATCCACATTTAAGAGGAGATTCTTTTGTTGGTGAATTGGAAGGTCACTGATTCCTCCAAACTATGTAATGCGATCCCCTACAACATTAAGATTGTCTGTTTCCTGGTATAGTTGGGAGGAATCAGTAGCCCGCCCTCCAATTTACCAAAAAGAGAATCTCCTCTTAAACCAAAGGTACAAACCAATATGTACAGTACATATGCTATACTTATCTTGCTACTACCCATCTCTGTCCTCACTTACTTTGTTTAAAGATTCTATTAGTTGTGCGATGGGGGCACCCTCAGACAGAGCCTCATTGGCCACGGTTAGGTCAGCCAAGTGTTCCTGCAGTACGGCCTCTTCCAACTGCTCTCCCTCAACCTGGTATACAAATTGAACAGTTAGCCATGTACTGTATTTCAAAACTATGGTCACATTATGTAGAGTTGTAAATGAAACAATAATCAAAATAATAATAATAAAAGTTGTGTTGTTTCCTACTGACCTTCCTCCTGAGCTCCTCAAGGAACTTCTCCACACTTTGAAGGGTTCGCTCCAGACGTTCCTTCATGGTGGCTCTCATGGTCATGGCTTGCCGTAGCTGCTTCAGGGTCATCTCCTGGGCGCTCTGGAGGTGACCTTGTAAGATGCCCCGTGCCTGCCCCTCTGGAATGAGTTGATGTCCCTGGCTGGAGCAGTATTCCACAGCAGTCATCTTGGGACATGTACAGCAAACCATTGTTGTGGGTGGGACACTGTTGGGTCTGTTAGAGGTGGGGGAAAGTAGAGGAATATGTGAGTGAAGGCTGATGGCTGATAAATTATAGGGATGGGGGAAGGAAACTATGTAAGTGAGGGATGAAAAATATGTAAAGTTTCTACCAGGCTTAAATGATCAATCAACTTAAATCTGAGCTGCCAATTCTAACTTGCACTCCTAATAAATATCCTACAAAGAGAAAGGCCAAATGCAGAGTATAGAATCCAGTTTATTTCAACATTTGACTAGCAGAGCTTCTTCAGGATTAACATTAGTGGACAACAATAAAGTCCCCAGCCTCACTGATGGTCAATACACAAACAAACAATCTTATATCACTTGGCTTAGAAATATATTGTTGGTAAATCTGGAGCAAGTGATTCCTCCAAACTATTCCAATCAACAGAACACCAGTAGTTTTGTTCATCTGGTCCTGCTTCCTGGCATACGTTGGAGGAATCAAGGTGCTTTAATGTACCAAAAATCTAGTCACCAGCCAGGCTAGGGATTATTATTTCACTTACCTTTGTGCGCCATTCTGAAGGACATAGCCTGAAGGGAGACCAAGAGACTGAGGTATACTGGTGGTGATGAATGTTTTGATTGGCACTCTATTATTTGTCGTCAAACCTGTAAACACAAAATATTAGCCATAAAACTCATCTGCCATTGCATCTAACACATCATATAACACTCAAGTTGTTTGTTATGTTCATATGAATTAATTTACACATTTCTTACCATTTAGACATCATGAGGTCTGGCTTACCTTCTACAACAAAATTATCAGGAGGTAATGACAGACTGGAAAATTGAGAATCATATATGACCTCACCAGTTATCCCAGCCCCAGTAAGGGCAGTGGTGTAGGGACAATTGACTGGACATTTAATCTCGGTGTCGCGTGCCAGGCTCAGCAGACAGTCACAGCAGAAAGTGTGGCCACAGCTGAGAATCTTGGGTGTATGCTGCCACTCATCAAACATTGACCCACATATGCTACAGAGGCCAGAGGGGACCATGTTCTGTAAAATATAAGTCATCCATTTTACTTCCTTACATGCAGATAAACTCATCATGCATGACCTTTACACCAGTACAGTAAACATTCTCTGTTCTCTGGGGTTATAGTCTTGAAATGTAATAAAGTAAACAATTAAATTGTAAAGAAAAGAATAATAAAAATAAATTAATTAATAAAAGAAATAAAAATATAAATAATAATAGAAAAAAAAATAAATAAATAAGGATACTGTCTCAACTCACTTCATGCCTCTCAATCATTGGCTCTTGAACAGGATTGGAATTAGCATCGACGTGTGACATTTTTAACACCGGTGACTCTCTCCCTTTCATGGGGTCATAGGACTTGAGGGTCTGGTAATCCGGCATGGGGGAGGCGCGGGAGAGCGGGGGTGGGGGTGTGTGTCCGAGGGGGGAGGACTGGGCGACTGAGGTGGGGTAGGGGGGTGGGTAAGGGAACACGGGGACGGCTGAGGATTGGGGCACACCGGTGGAAGACTCCCCCACTTGTTGTTGTTGCTGCTGCTGTTGTTGGCCGAAGGAGGGAATTTGGTCCGTGGGTAGTCGTCTTTCTCTTAATGCTTCAGCTGCTTTGGATTTAGACTGGAAAGTAATGGAGAAATAATTACTTTGAATTCCATTCCTTTGTCTAACTAACCATATTCTAAATTAGAGATGAATTACAAGTAACTTTAAAGTACAAGGACACAGACTGACTGCACAGACAAACAACAGAGTCATTGTACTGGTACTGCACCATCATCAATATCTTGGATGTTCTTGTATAGGGTACTTAGACTTACCGAATTATAGTCACCGAAGTCATCTAACGTGCTCATGCCTTTTCCTATGATATGCCTATAGAAAGGTGTTGCCCTCTTAGCATTGATAGAAGCCTCAACTGCCATTGCTGGAAAAGAGAACAGAAAACACATCACTTCCACATTCAATGTAACACTTAAGGAGAGATTCCCTTATTGTTGGTGAATTAGAAGGTCTACTGTTTCCTCCTAACTATGCCAGAAAACAGACTCCCTCAATGGTACTAATGGGGAATCTGTTGTTTTATGTCATAGTTTGGAGGAATCAAAGACCTTCAAATTCACCAACAAAAAATTCCCATTAACACAGACTTCACCAGTGAGTAAGAGAAAATATCAGGACATTTTCAACTGTACACTATAATCTCTGTACAACAAGCTAGAGATGGTGTTTGTTTATTTCTGATTAAACAATAGGATCTTATTTTGACTTTATTGCAACAATCTTGACCTTCAATTCATGGACATTGTAGTCACTTTATGCAACAGTGATGATAATGCTTTCACTGTTTATTAGACTGCCACAGCTGTCATTCAAACATTAAATAAATTACCCACAATCTCAATTTTTAACATCTGATAGCTTACAGTATATTATCCTTTATTAAGATAAATGTCACATCACTTAATAAACATCACTGGAAAACTACTGAATATACTTCTTTATATGTCATAGGAAAACTACTGAATATACTTCTTTATGTCATAGGAAAACTACTGAATATACTTCTTTATATGTCATAGGAAAACTACTGAATATACTTCTTTATATGTCATAGGAAAACTACTGAATATACTTCTTTATATGTCATAGGAAAACAACTGACTATACATTACCTTTGCCGTGAAGAAAGTAGCCTCTGAGTTCACATATTGCCTTCCAGCCGTCCTCCTCATATGCCATGTGCTGAGGACAAAAGTTTATCAGTACCAGTACAATGTATCCAAAACTATACTTAGATTAATGCTAGATCATTACAAATATCACTGGAAATTGCCCATCATATAGGCTACAATTTAAACATAAAATGACACAGACAGGGTACCAATATTCATATGCTACACCAACATCCTGTCACAATTTTTCTAGCTGGTGGTAAATAAATATGATGTACAGTCAGCAATAAAAGTATTGGAACTCCCCTATGGATAGTTATAGTTAATTTCAATGTAAGGGTGGTTCCAATACTTTCAATATATCTTTATGACCAACACTACAGCATTAGTCTCTCAGATACTGTATCACTATAAACAATAATCCACACCTTGCTCCACTATTACCAATCCTAGCACCAATAATAATTTCCCTATTATATTTTATAGAACTGTGAATGGAATGTTACTTTTACCATCTATTATATTTTGTGCAACAAAGAAAATGGTTAACTCTCATCTATTTTAGTATCTTGCTTCATACTGCCATGAATAATCAATCAGTTTATAGATAAGAACCCACAGAACAAACAAACATTTATACAATCTCTAATATAATAATCTCAGACTGATACAGTATGTGGGTTTTAATTAAGCCATTTACCTTACCTTATACAAAGTTGTCAGATAAGTAATACTCACCACAAACCCATAATATTTGCCCACCATGACGACCGCCTCGACGACGGGTCCGTATTGTGAGAAGAGATAGTAGAGGTCATCTTTTGTGGCTGCCCCAGCAAGGTTACCGCAGAATATCTTGAAGGTTTTGTGCATCTCACCCCTGGCAAATTAGGATAACATTGCATTCCTCATAATGTCAATCAATACTGTATATACAATCAATCACAAGGGACACTATACTCATATTATTATACTGTATACATATAATTGTGGTTTCAAGGGGAGATTTTCTTGTTGGTGAATAGGAAGGTCTGTAATTCCTCCAAACTATATATGCTGGAAACAGACAACATTAATGTTACTTTAATGAGGTATCTGTTTTGTGGCTTTAGTTAGGAGGAACAGTAGCCCACCAGTTTACCCTCAAAACAATATCCAAATTAAGGAATGAGTAATTTGTTTCTACATGATTTTTCTAAATTGGGTAAAACTATGAAAAGGATGAGCTAAAAAATATAAAATTACTGAATTGCAAAAGATAAATCAGGTATAAACTTATATAAACACGCACAAAATGGTAACAGATAAAAAAAAATCATTATAGGAAAAAAAAAAAAAAAAGATTAATCTCAAGTTTTACACCTTCTTATCACATTTCTTATAAGTATTTTATCTATAAAGTGGCATACGTTTAAAATACTACAACCACTCATTTGTTGCATTACTGTTGTTGATTATTGTTATTTTTGTCACTTGTTTATTTATTATTTATTTGTTATCCTTAATTTAGGCAAGTATGATACAGCAAAGTACTGTACTACCATTATATTATAACAAACTTCACTGTATTATAATCATACATGTGAATATATACTGTGAAAATATACTGAGAAATTATACTGTTAAATTAAGTGAAAATATACACTGTTGAATATACTATGAAATATAATGTAAAAATGTGAAATTATACTGTGAAAATATGTGAAAATATACTGTGAAAATATGTGAAAATATACTATCAAATATAATGCAAAATTGTGAAAATATATTATGAAACATAATGTAAAAATGTGAAAATATACTATGAAAAAATGTGAAACTGAGTGTAATCCTGCAGTTGTTTGTTCATGTGCCTGGTGTTGTACTTATCAGCTCTGGCCACAGCTGATCTGAGTCATCAATCACACACACACAGTCAGCCATAACTATGTCCAGTCACCACTCAGAGGTCTATGTATAAATATATAATTGTTTAACTTGTGGTGGTGTATGCTTATAAATATATAAATAATAAATAAATATATAAATATATAATGAACAACTGATACTAAAGAGAGAGGAAGAGAAAAACAAATACTCCCACCAGCATTATAAATATTAAATGATTACTAATTAGATAAATGAGACCAAGGACAGGGAAAGACTAAAAAGTATTCTCAGCAACATAATAATAAATAATGATAAATGCTGTAATGAATAAATGAGACAAAAGAGAGGGAAAAAGAATATAGTAATAAGTATCCCATCAGCATTCTAATAAATAATTAATACTGGTAATTAATAAATGAGAGAAAAGACAGGGAAAGGAATAATAAATACTCCTAGTAACACAAATTAAAACATTCACAAAATTTTTATACGTAGTCTCTTTTCTCAAGTTCCATGTTAAATAAAAACTAAATACACTCACCCAGCACACTACTTTACTAAGACCACAAAACAGACCAATGCAACTTGAGAAACAAAAAATGGCCATATGCAAGGACATACATGGTGTTGACGATGGTGTGATACCATACCGGTGATGACTCCACAGACAAACACACAACAGGGCCATCAACAACACAACACCAAGGATGTTTTTGCATACGGCCCAAAGAAACCGAGACACAGAATCAAGAAAGAAGAAATAGCTGTATGTATTGACAGTACAATATATAGGGATATAAAATTTAAATAAAATAGAATTGGGACAATCACACACAAAAAATTTCCTCTGTACCGTTGCCCACACATAAAGCTTGTTGTGACGTAGCTACGGCAGGAAGGAAAGTGAGAAAAGGTTATAGATTGTTGACAGGCAGACAGTTAAAATATTATTACAGTCTGCCTGTCAACAAACTATAACTTTTACACACTTTTCTTCCTGTTGGAAGGCAGCCGAGTCACGTCACACATCCTCCGAAACACAAATGCCCAAACGTAGAACATCCCCCCAAACACACAACCACTCCATAGCTCAACCCCCCAATTCCTGTTAGTGTTGGAGGAGGGAGCAGCCCCCACAGCACGACCGCATCTCCTTGTGGGACTACAAGGGGTACAGCTATGTTTGCATCCATAGCAAGGCCCGACAGAAAACGCTGGTTTACCCCTGCCACTTCACTACAGGGCAAACTCCCCCTCCCTCATCCAGCTGGTCCATGAGCCACACTCAATGCAGGTCCCTCCCCCAAGGACCATGAAGCCACGTCCACTTTTCAAGCATTCATCACACTCCTCCACTCGTTTCTGTCAGGCACAATCACCCTGCCTTGCTCCACAGATATACCTCTTCCATTCAGAGCTCCTTTCATGGTGTCCATCCATCTCCTCTGTGGCCTTCCTCTCCTCCTTACACCTCCCACTTTTGAGCCCCCTATCCTCTTTACCATTTTATCTTCCTCCATTTTCTCCACATGTCCATCCCATCTTTACGCACTCTGCTCTACACGTCCTACTAACTCTCTCATGACACCTGTCCTCCTCACTTCCTCATTCCTGACTTTGTCCATTCGAGTAACACCACACATGCTCCTCAGACATCTCATCTCTACTACATTCAACCTTCTCTTCTCACATTCTCCCATATTCCATGTTTTCACTCCATACAGTGCAATAGGCATTGCTATCCCTTGGTACAACTTCCTCTTTACATCCATTCTAAGTGACTTACAGCCAAACATCCAATTCATTCCTCCTAGCACCTTTCCTACCTCATTTACTCTAGATTTTACCTCTGTCTCTATCTTGCTATCCATCTGTCACCTTTGACCCCAAATACTTAAAGCACTCCACCTCCTCCAATATTTCACCATTTAGCATTATATTCATCCTTCTACTCTCTGCTCCCCTCCTACATCTCATTACTTTGTTCTTTGCTGCATTCACTCTCAGTTTCCTCCACCTACACACCCGTCCAAACTCCTGCACTAACATACTCTGTTTCTTTTCTGACTCTGCCACTAACGCTGTATCATAAGCAAACAGTAATTGGTCTAGGCCAAATTCTCTATCACCGCTGTCCACCAAACTCAGTCCTCTCTCTATCACCCCAACATTTACCTCTATTACCACACCATCCATTTATATATTAAACAGCCATGGTAAACTTATTACTATACTAGACAATCCCCAACATTCTGCCTGGGCCACAAAACAATGATAGTTATGGTAGAGCAGTTACTTAGAATTAACAGAAAGAATAAGTTAAAAATGGAGGATACAATTGAAAATAACAACTAAATCAGCTGCTAAGTTTACTAATACTTACAATAGTAAATGGATACAGAACACACGCACATAAATTAACACATTCAGTACAATAAAATATTTAGCTGCCAATATATTCGCTTTCCTTCAACATGAAGGTGAAGCCAGAGTATAAACCCGAGCACCATTTTAATTGTACCCCAATCTGACCCTATAACATCTCCCCCCCAGCCTCCCTATACCCCAACCTGACCCTATAACATCCCCCCCCAGCCTCCCTATACCCCAACCTGACCCTATAACATCGCCCCCCCCAGCCTCCCTATACCCCAACCTGACCCTATAACAACACCCCCCCAGCCTCCCTATACCAAAACCTGACCCTATAACAACACCCCCCCCCCCAGCCTCTGTATACCCTAGTCTGACATTAGTTGGAGGATACTGTAGGACACATGTGGGGTGAAATAAAGCCACCACTCCACCCACTACACACTCGAAAAGGGATTGCTATTATTATTATTTTTCCTCTGCTCTCTCTATTATTTTCTCCTTCTCCCTTTTTATTTTCTTTACATCTTTACTTTCCCTCTTTCCTCCATCCACAACACCAGTGATTCTCAAGTGCGGGAATCACGGAAGTGCACAGTGAGTACTCATACACATCCTAACTAACAAATATAAAAACTAATAAAAGATCTAACTTGCTGGCTGTTGAAGAGGAAATGAGAGTATGTGTGTAAATCCAGACAGATACAGGTGTCCCATTCATCAGGTATGTACAGTTGCAGACACATGAAACGGACACACTTCAAACGGGGCCCTTTATCAAGCATAGAATAGGACGCGCCTCTGCACACAACGTCTCATCTTACCCTATGCTCAGTGAGGGGCCCCGTTTCAGGCGCGTCTGTTTCATATATCCGCAACTGTATGTGTTGTTCTTTTAATAATAGTAATTTATTTACACATTATTTCCTGCTGTTCATTTGTACATATTATACTGTGTAATGATTATTTATGTTTAATACACAATCAGTGGAAGAGTGAATAGTAAATAATGTAACTAAAGAGCTGACTGGCACATTGTCAAAGTTCAAAATATATCTTTAGTGTGCCACCAACCAATATATATGTTGAGAACCTCTGTACTACATACTCCTAAAAGAAATTGTTGTTGTTATTTCTCCTCTGCTCCCTCTTTATTTTCACTTCCTCTTTATTTCTATCTATCTCATTATTTTCGGTAAATATTGAAAGAATTACCGTTATTGTGTACGGTTTTTCTACCTTCATTACCCACTTATTTAGACCATTCTAGGACTATTTTCTTCTATGGCAATTCCTCCACAAATGCCCCATTTCCAAGACTGGGCATATTCAAATGGGGCATTTTGAAATTAGCCTGACCTTACCTAACCTAACCTAGACCGCATCAGACTACCGGGACCTAACCTGGGCAAACTACCGGGAAATAACCGTGGTAAAGTACAGGAAATGACCGGGGCAAAATACTGGGACCTAGCCGGATCTGGCAACACTGCTACAAAACGGTAATTCTTTCAATAAATACCTTATTTTCTCCCCCTCTTTATTTTCGGTATTTATTGAAAGAATTACCGTTTTGCAGCAGTGTTGCCAGATCCGGCTGGGTCCCAGTATTTATTGTACTTTATCATGATTATTTCCCGGTAGTTTGCCCAGGTTAGGTCCCGGTAGTCTGGTGCGGTCTAGGTTAGGTTAGATAAGGTCAGGCTAATTTCAAAATGCCCCATTTGAATATGCCCTATCTTGGAAATGGGGCATTTGCGGAAGAAATGCCATAGAAGAAATTAGGTATTATTACAGAATAACTGGGCTTTTGGCTAGGATCGTGCAGTGTTACCACATCCGGCTATGTCCTGGGAATTTGCCCCAGTCACTTTATGATAGTTTACACCGGTTATATCTCGGTAGTTTGCCCAGGTTAGGTACCGGTAGTTTGCCCAGGTTAGGTCCCGGTAGTCTGATGTTGTCTAGGTTAGGTTAGGTCAGGTCAGGTGAGGTCAGACTAATTTCCAAATTATGTTTGTAAAACGGGGCATATCTCGAAAACGGGGCATCTCCGAAAGAAACACAATAGAATAAAAGTGTTTTAGAATGGTCCAAAATGGTGGGTAATGATACTAAAATACACAATATAGTGAACCCAGTTCTTCTGTAAATTTACCGAAAATAGTCTTAGAATAGTCTAAATTAGTGGGTTATGAAGGTAGAAAAACCGTATGCAATAATGGTAATTCTTTCAATATTTACCTTATTTTCTTCCCTCCCTTCTCCACCCACTATAGAATTGAATAGGGATTGTTGTTGTCATATTTCCTCTGCTCCCTCTTTAATTTCTCTCACTCTTCCACCCACTAACTACTACACACTCGAATAGGGATTGTTGTTGTTGTCATTTTTCCTCTGCTCCCTCTTTATATTCCCTCCCTCCTCCACCCACTATAGACTCGAAAAGGGATTGTTGTTGTCATTTTTCCTCTTTATATTCCCTCCCTCCTCCACCCACTATAGACTCGAATAGGGATTGTTGTTGTTGTTGTCAGTATTCCTCTACTCTTATCTTTCCCTCCCTTTTTATTTCCCTTCACCACTCCTACACCCACTATAGACTCGAAAAAAGGGATTGTTGTGGTTACTTTTCCTCTACTCCCTATACTCCCTCCTCCACCCACTATAGACTCGAAAAAAGGGATTGTTGTGGTTACTTTTCCTCTACTCCCTATACTCCCTCCTCCACCCACTTTTAGACTCGAAAAATGGGATTATTGTTGTCAGTTTTCCTCTACTCTATCTTTCTCTCCCTCTTTTATTTTCCCTCATTCTTTATTTCTCTCCCTCACTCTCCATTTCCCCTCACTCCTCCACCTACAACATTATTATTACACTCCAAAAATGGGATTGTTGTTGTTATTTTTCCCTCTACTCCCTCTTTATTTTCCCTCATTCTTTATTTCCCTCCATCTTTATTTTCCCATCCTCACTTACTTTCGTACACTGCCGGAGAATACTGTTTTATCCATTTATCCATTCAGTTATGTACTCTGAAACGCGAGAAATTATTAATACTAGTAGTCAGTCACAGGCCTCAGCTGCTGCTCACAACAATCACTCCCAGCGACATCTTAGACAGGGATCCTTAGGGTAAAAGTTTGGTGGTGGTGGGAGGGTCATTGGGTTATCATATTATATCTATTTTAAACACCATATACTATACTCATAATTATGTTTTAGTTTGTTGAGTAATTGTGCGATAAGTAATGTGGTTTGTTTCCCCTTTACATACATCTGGGTAAAAGTTTGTTTGGTGGTGGTGGTAGTGGTGGTGGGAGGGTTATTGAGTTTATCATAATATATAAATATTTTAAATACTAGATACTATACCAATAATTATGTTTTAGTTGATAGTATACGATTTATGTAAAGTAGTATTTTAAATAATAAGTCGTTGTTTCCCCTTTAGATACATCAGTTGTCCAATATTCTTTTCCCGGGAATTTACTTCATTACTGTAGAAGGAATATTTACTGTATAATTCTATTACATGTATAGTTTGAAGTAATTAATGACGGTCTAGAATAAAAAAATCATATTCTATATTTTATCAAGTGTGTCATCACAAGAACAAGGGGAAAACGTTTGAGAAACATATATACTAATCCTCAGAAACCGCAAGCGTCTTTATTTTTCCACGAAGAATATACTGTATATGCATATGGGATGAAGTAAATTATTTCCTTATATCGGCACACAACAGAGCAGAGAAACCTTGGAGAAAACCCACCACATATATAAAAGTCACTGGCAACTATTACTACTTCAGTCAGTCTGCGTACCCAACCAAACAGACATGTCTCAGATAAACATATTTATACACATATACACACACACGTACTCACTCAAGGTGATACACACACACACACACACACGTCAAGTAAAAAGCAACAATGTAAACAAAAAAACAGCAGGCTAAAATCAGCGTCTGTCTGCTGTCACTATAGGCCTACGCTTCAACGTAACAGAGTAGGCCTATACACACACACACACACACACGTCAGTCACACACGCGCACACAATATTATACACACGCACACACACATGCAGTCTGTTGTAAAGCCAGTACGGTGGGCGTTTCCCTGGTTTTATGGGGCCATATTTTGACATTATGTTGTGGAAGTGAAGCAATGTATACGTGGAACTAAACGCAGCATAGTAGTGAACTATTAAGAACCTTCTTGTGATCGTGTATGAGATCTGTTGGCTTCTGATTCCTTCTGACTATGCCACGAAACAAGCTCCTTTAATGTTGGTGAACTTGGTGGTGTTCCGTAGCAATGTTTGAAGGACTCTCTAACCTCCAAATTTCTGACTACATCACAGGGAGGGGTATTTCCATCTTACATACACACTGTAAACTTCTCTTCATCTTTTCTTATCCTTGTGGTGTGTGTGTTTTGCCATAGTAACGTTGGTGATCAAAAACTTTCTTATTTAATTATTTGTTCACCAATATTATTTGGGCACGATTAATTATTGTTATTCATCTCTGTAACTAATTAATGTATAGTACAATAAATAAATCACTCCCTGTAAACAACAGTGCGTATATCTTATTATTATTAATAGTATTATTATTAGTAGTAGTAGTAGCATTGCGTTACTGAACATTGTACCCAGTCATGTGTACATAAACACCAAAAATACATGTGGTGTATACGACCTTGAATAGCCAATGGGGAGGCGGAGGGAGAGACGACTGCTGGTGGAGAGAAGGAATTAACAGGGAGACGAAGAAGAAGGAGATGACTGATAAAGAAAGACAAGAAAAAGAAGGAAGGAAGAGATAACTGATGGACAAGGAGAACGAAAATAAAGGAGAGATGACTAAGCCTACTGGAGAAAGAGAAAAAGATGAGAGGACGAAAAGAAAGATGTATAGAGGGAAGGAGGAGAGGAGTGCACAAATAAAACTTATAGTGAGGAGAAAAATTACAAGAGAGAAGGAGGAGGAAAGGTGATAGTGATCGGGAGGAAAGGGAAGGAGGGATCGAGAGGGAAGTTACAGACAGGAAGCAAGAACAGCTGTATATAGCCTACTCACTACTACTGCCATACTATTACTATTACTACTACCTTTCGCATGCGGTATACACTGACTCACCTCACTTCTTTTTCTTTCTCTCTGTTGATAATTTTTCCATTTTTCTGTCCCTTGAATTCGTTTCTTGTTCTCTCCCTCCCTCAATCTCCCAATCTTTCTTAGTTCCCGTTCTCCCGACTGTACTCTCCCTTGATATTTTTTCCTCCTTTCTGTCCCTCACGTCTTTCTCTCTTGTTCTCTCCCTCCTTCCCTCTCTCTCTCTCTCTCTCTCTGGGCCGCTACTAATTCATTCTCCCTACCTGCCCCTTTTCCCTTCTCGGTAAAATCTCACCACACGACAACACCCCTCCCATCTCCTTTACAGTACAGTCGCGGCAAATAGTCCTTGACCAGTCAGTGATGGATAGCCGTGACCAACATAGGAGCGTCCGAAACCTCGAAACATTTATACTCATACTATTATCAGGCAGCTGACTGAAGCAACGAATCCACGTGTTCACAGTTCGAAACAGCTGGCCACACCTTTCCATCACAGGCTGGTCAAGGACTATCTGCCACGACTGTACCTCTCTTTCTCTAAAGTTTCAATTACCCTTAGGATTCGGAACAATGTGAAACCAGTGAAGGGGAAGCTCAACGTTGCCTCTAATCTACGAATCGAAGCTCTTGAGATTCAAAATATTAAAGAACGAGAGTAGCTTCATATTCTGCTAGCTGGATATTGTAATATTTTATTTAGGTTGAATATGGTTCTTCGATTATTATTATATAGTAATGTTATTATGCCATTGTTCTGTTATTAAGTTATGTTATGTTTTTGTTATTGATATTTTTTTATTTTTTAAGGAGTGTTCGGTGAGGCGACAGCACTTTTGAAGGCGAGTGTACAGTCGGCGGCAAAAGTCCTGTCGCCTCACCTTCTTCACCGAGGCTCGCGATGTTCATAGACTCGAGATTATTAGGTGCATATAGCGTGCGTATTTCTCGAGTCCGTGAACACTGTGTGTCTCGGTGAAGCAGGTGAGGCGACAGGACTTCTGCCGCCGACTGTACTTAGGTGGAGGCTGTAAACTAATAAAAGTCATCATTAACCACACACCATGAAGAAAATTAATGGTTAGGTGAGGCTGCAGGTGTTGCTAATCAAACGGGGATGGCAGACTGACAGGTGTGTGTGTGCACGATACGTTTATGGGTTGAGAGGAAGAACTGTGGTCAGGGTCATTTCGTTTTTCCTCTCTCTCTCTCGACAATATTCTGTGGCCCTTCTCAGCGGTAATACAGACAGCAATGGAATGGTTTGCAATTTTTCCGCAAAAGTCACCGATAGTGTTCGTATAAAATCTTTCCTCTGCCAATATAATGCAGTACATGTGGGTGTTAAATAGCTGTTGGTGTATGTGATTCCAAAAACAGTCCAACTTATGTGTCTTAATTGTGTTCTGCTGAATGATTAGTTGTTATGTGTATCATGCTGTAAGTGACTTAGCAGTGATTTGTTCTCCAATTTAATGTACTGAAATCCACCCCATCTATATGTCTAGCTACTGGTAATGGATTAAGATTCGCTTATTGTGATTGGACCTTTCTAGTGTTAGGAGGGAGTGTAAATCTAGCATACTCATATCCACGGAAGCGAGGGGTTGAAAGGTTGTTGAACCCTATATGAAAATTGGCTCATTATTACTACTTTTTATGCTATACTGTACTCCCACGTGCCTACTAGTAGGTTGTGAAGTTGATGGTGCTCAAGGTTAGTTGCCCATCTGATGTATTAATTAATTTTCTCTGGTTAGGGCATGCAACATACTGTTCTTTGATCTGTATATACAATGTTACTAAGTAAATTGGAACAGTCCACAATGAATAAAGAACAAGTACATTTTTAAAGACTAATTATTTATTGATAATCTATACTGTACATAATATATGTATCTATTTATTTTTGCACTCTAATTAGACAATATCTTGTACTGGATGACACATGATGACATCAGTACAAAAAATAAGGTACTGTTCCAAAACTGTATTAATATTGTGTACTAAAACCGACTTCACCAACAGCAGAATTAAGATAACAAAAATTCAAACTTTCCTCTACATTCCAACATATGTACTGTAGGTGAAAACTTGAAACCCTCATGTTTCTTTTACTTTTCTGGAAGGTTAAGTCAAAGGTACAGTAATAGACACAAGTTTGAATACACATACTAGTGACTTAATTAAATAGATATACAGTAGTATCAGACCTATGGTTTCATGTACTGTAAACTGTAATCATAAGCAAAAGATTGCAGAGATTTCCTGATAACTATATGCTCCTAACTCTAGATCACCAGTTTCTCCATGTATCTTTCATACTGATGGGCAAACAAGGGAAGAAATCCATACTATTAATAAGGACTGTAATCATTATTAGGGCTTTAATATGTATGGTCTGTAGGGTGGTATGTCTCAGTGAGGCTGGAGATCCAAGGAGGTTTGCATAGTCCAGAACTGAGTGTATATATCGTTTGCATACAGTGGTTGTGTTTTCTATTGTATGTACAAATGCTGTTTTGTCAAGTGAGCTAAAGGCATTAACTTTTAAGTGTGCATTTGTTTCTTTGATAAGGAGGGTAAATGTGAATTTGGCTGGGACCATTTTAAGAATGCTAGTGATGAATCAGGTGTGAAGGATGTCAAGGTAAGGTTGGAGAATATGAGAGGTTGTGTCTGTATTTTGGTGTACATGTATGCACAAAGTTGGTGGAAGTATACTGCTGATTGTCTAACTTCGTAATTACAAGGAAATCTTACATTAAAAGGAAACGATGATGATATAGGCAATCTTTTGCTGGTGACTATACTCTTATTATATCACTGATTTAGGTAAGTGAGAAATTTTTTGCATCATTACTACTATTGTGAAATTGTCAAATGTTTACTCAAGTCATTCCTATGTGTATCAAAATTATTCTTCATAACTGTACCAGAATTATAATTTAATTATAGTTCTATATAAGCTAAAGCTGGTTTTATTCTTGCTGACAACAGATATCCACAGCTGATATCAACAGGTATGAGTCTGACTGGCTGACAGGATCTCTAACTCTCTGGTGGTGAGTCTGAACCAATCATTACATTAAGGGGAGATTCTCTTGTTGGCAAATTGGAAGGCTACTGACTCCTCCTAACTATGCCAGAAGGCAGATGCCCTCAATGGTACTAATAGGGGATCTGTTTCTTGGCATAGATTGGAGGAATAAAAAAAGACCTTCCAATTCACCAACAAAAGAATCTCCCCTTTTCTATCAGCTACAGAATAACCAGCAGTTCAACCTTCATCAACACTCTGCTGTCTCCATGTACTGCTCCAACATTGCCGAGTCCATGTCATCATCAAACATGGCTGAGTCAACGTCACTGGTTATGTTAGCGTTGGTGTTATTGTGGTCTGTTGTTGTTGCCTGGGATGACGATGATGACTGGGAGGAGAGCTGGGATGAAGGCTGAGACGAGTACATGACTGACACGTTTGTCTTTACCTGGGACGGCTTCTTACCTGGAAATAAATAACAAACTAAATAACAAAATAAATAACAAAAAGGAGAAATTAAGGACGAATGGGATGAGTAAATGCCAAAACAAACCTATCAGGGAGAATAAAGAAATTAATGCTATACAGAATTGAGAATAAAATGAATGAGTAAATAACAAGAACAAACCTACCAGGGAGAGTAAAGAAATGAATGCTATACAGACCTGAGGATAAAAGGGACGAGTAAATGACAAAAACAAACCTATCACAGAGAATAAAGAAATGAATGCAATACAGAATTCTTTACATTTCTGACCAGTTTGAGTATATAACAAGAACAAACCTACCAGGGAAAGTAAATAGTTCAGTGCCACAAAATAATACTGTACTGTTCATCTCTGACCAGTTTAATTCAAGTGACGGGTTTTAGATAATGGGAAACAGATCATTAGAATGGAACTACACTGTACCTTGGGTGGTCTGGGTGGAGGAGCCGCTGCCACTATTAAATTTGTGACTCTCTTCAAAGTATTGGTTGGGATGATTGATGCCCGTCTCTAGTGGTGCGTTGTGTGTGGCTTCCCAATACTTCTGACAGGCTATCTGGTAATGGCCCTTTCCAACCAACTCTATTATCTCACTGATGGCTGCAAGTTGGACAATGGCAAACAAAAAAATAATATAGTAGTACCATACATTATTAATTTTGTTATTATTGCTACATGTGCATCTTATCGTTAATAAAAATATAAAAAGGGATACTGTATAGCATTTTGATGATTATTAACAGTGCTATCTGTCCTCCTCAGTGTTACCAACCTTGCTGTGGGACTTTGAAGTTGATGAGTCTTTGTCTGAGCATGGCCTGGTCACTGTGTTTGAAGGGACATCCGTGTGCATCACCGGGACCAACATTACCCATGATGATCTTGATGCAGCTGTAAGGTGACCAGTCTGTACGCTTGCCTTCTTTACCATAGTTAAAGCGAATCCCATATGCATACTGCTTCTCAAACTGGGGAATAAAGAGGATAATAAATAACTGCCAAATTATAGAATACAGTAATGTAAGGGGATGGGGGGGGTATCACGACTGTTAGTGCAAACTTACTGTCTGTTTGAAAACTTACAATGATAATAATGGTTTACGTGGATAAAACCATCTCTTTACATTCTTACAAACATTAAAAGTACCAGTAAGTATTTACATTTCTGATAATAAAAAACAGCAATATTTATATTATATAATTATAATGAACACTGACAAACAAACCTTTTTCAAAACTATATTATTTAATGTGTAATCTCCAGGAAAAAAAAAAAAAAAAAAAAAAAAAAAAAAAAAAACTAATTTACTTCCATCTTGAAGTTCTAACCTTATCTACATCCATGTTCTTTAAAAAGTGTGACCTCCAGAAGTGTAGAGCATCTTCGAGGCTCAAGCCAGCTGCCTTGAGGAACAACCCATAGGTGAGGCGACCACCATGTTTGAGATGATGGCTGGTACGTAGAGTGTCATTCAACTGACGCATACACAGGGGGAAGGATTTGACTGCCAGCTGGTCTATGATGTCAGGGGTGATGCGAGGCCCATCTGTCCCTTTCCTCTGGCTGTAGTCACTGCCAGTGTAGCGTTTGTCAAAGTCCTGTAGTAGGCGGACAAGTCTCTCATCATCCTCCAGTTGGGGAAGGGCCCGGTTGGTGCTCTGGACAAGTTGAGAAGAAAGTTTGTCTTACTACTTGCTTGGAGTTAAACAGATTTCTAAGTTGATGTTACACGAAAACATAGTGCTACTGCTTTAGGGTTAAAAGCTATGGTATAACATTAACTTATGGTTGGAAGAAATCTTGACTTGTTACTTAAGTAAGTTTAGACAAAAACACTACTGTACTTCCTACTATTGGTGGGTTATAGCATGTACAAATTAATGACTACCGGTATATAACAATGTCACTTACTGCCAATGCTTGAGAAAGGTTGGCTCTGAAAGCTGTTGTGACAAGAGTGACAAGGTCAGTGTCTGGGACATAAGCAAACCCTCCCCTCACTAACACCTTCCTTTGACGCACCAACTCCAAAGCCTCCGTGAATGGGACCTGAAAGAATACTGGTAACCATTAATGCCATATATAAACAAAATTATTGCAAAAATATCATGCTCATTATTTTTTATTTTACGTCTGTGGTTCCCGTCCATGGGGTTAGATGTTCAATAAGTCTTTTCATTCTCCCTTATTGGAGAAATTTAGCTCATCATTCTGGCAGAAGCAAAATTTTACAGCCTGTCTCCTGGTGTCAATTCTTTATTCATCTACATTCTATTCTACAACATGCAGGAGATTCACTTGGCATATTCTTAAATATGCTCAGGCTTACAGGGTAAATATTTATTTGACAGTTACCAGAGAAGCAAATTATTTTCTGCAAGCTACTAAGTAAATTATGACAAACTGGGGTTAATAACATGGGAACCTGAAACTGTACAAACCTTGTAGAAAGTTCTTCCTTCCATCAAGTCACCACTGCTGATGTTGTAAGTGCCACTCAACAAGTTCTCTCGTTCACTCTGCATTTCTTCTTGAGGTAACTGTACAAAATTGCACAAGATAAAAAGATTTTCATAGCCACTCTTTAGTTTTTACATTACACAAAATAAAAATTATACCTGCAAGCAGAAACTGATTATTCCAGAAAAAATAGACAGTATCATTCATTCTCTCTGAGTGAAGTAAGAGGATAAAATTTCAATCAAATCATGCATATATATTTTCAAGCCAGTGTGGAGTATTCCTAGAAACTCTGACAGGAAACAAGAACAGAACAGAGCAATCAGTATAGACCCATTACCATCTAAGCCATTTTATGTATGTAACTGAACTCATGAGAGCAAAATGCAGAGTATTCTCCAGCATGACACTATTAACATTACCATCTAAGCCATTGTAACTTACAGGGGTAAAATGCAAATTATTTGCCAACATGAAACTTTTAACATCTGAGCCATTTTTGAAGCTGTGGAGGAAGCGCGCCCGAAACAGATCAGTCTCATGTATGATGAACCAGCGGCGGAGGTCCTCGGTGCGGCAGTAGGCCAGACGTAGGATGAAGTGGGACACATGGTCTCTTCTCCTAGCTGCCTCCACTTCGTCCCTCTTGCTACTGGATATTTTCTCCTGTTATAAAGATTTATTATAAGGTCTAAATATCAGGAACTGTCTAGGTTGGGTAAACCAGTAATACTGTAGTCTAACACTGTCCTGTAACTTGTTTTTCATGACATGTTTGATGCATTATGTCTATATGGTTTCTCCTGTTGCAAAGATTCATCATGGGGTTGAAATCAGGAACTATCTAGGTTGGATACACCAACAATAGTCCTACACTGTTCTGGTAACTTTTTTCTCATGGCATGTTTGATCCATTGTCTATATGCCTTTTTTTTTCTCCTGTTGCATGATTCATCATATGGTTGAAATCAGTACGGTAACTATCTAGTTAGGATACATCAGCAATAGTCCTAAACTGTCCTGTAATTCTTTTCTAGGTTGAGTACACCAGCAATTGTTCTACACTGTCCTGTAACTATTTTTTCATGGCATATCTGTTCAATCATGTCTATATGCTGCTGAATGACAATCCTTGTTAATGGGCAAGAAAGTACAGTTCACATCTCTACAATATACTGCAAAGGTAATTATCATCAACAATAAATTAACATAAGCTATATATATCACAAAAGCCAATGAGTTTTAATAGTTCTTAATTACTTACTGCTTAAAGATAATCTCTAGTTTACCTCACAGTCAAACAGTATGGACAACAAAGTACAGTTCACGACTCTAGATTAATAAAATGTACAGCAAAGGTATTACTATCAACCTACTATAAGCTATACCATAAAAGCCAATTAATTTAAAGTTCTTAATTACTTACTGCAGAATAAACGAAATATTTGTTCTTGGCAAAGTCATCATACAACTTGTTCAACCAGTCCTCTGAATTCTTGACTTGACCACTAAGATTCAAACGCTCAACAGCCCTCAAAACTGGAAGTAGAAATACAACCCATAGTAATACAACAGCCTATACAGTATCATAATTTAGTTATGGTAATAAAAAGTTGTCTCCTTCTTGCAGTTCAGGTTGCTTATTGTCCATCAACATGATTTTGTTATAATTATGGGGGTAATAAAGTTTTAGTACATTGGAGTGCCTTGATTCCTCCAAAGTATGCAAGGAAACAGGACCTTATGAAAAAAAAGTTGGTTGTCTGTTGCTTGGAATAATTTGGGGAAATCAGTTGCTCCAGAAATATACTTTGAAATACCCCCTTAAAGAGAAGATTGCTTGTAACATATATAAGTACTGTATCAGGAATTAACATTGATCCAGTCTTGGCTAAACCAAACCTTCCACTAATTTCTACCAAGGAAGTTCTTGACAACTATAACTGAGTTCAGAATTACATGCAAGACTATCTTTACAAATTATATTTTCACAACAGATGATTACCCTATAGGGTATGTCTTTTAACACATTATATTACAAAGTAAGTACACTACTATACAAATATATATATTATAACAAGTTAAACCTACAAACAATAAGATATGAATTAATTTCATGACCATACCAAATATATAAAATATCATAATTATAAACTTTTATTAGTATAACTTGAATTAAATATAATCATACTTACTTTTCAATCTTTCTGTTGCCATTTCATCAAACTCGAGAAGTGAAACATTTCCCGATGGAGGAGTGGAGTAGAACTGAAGTGTACAAGGATATGAAGACTCCACCTCTATCCTTTTGTTCCTCCTTACTTTTCTCCCTCCAATCTCCATCTTTATATTGATGACCTGAAAATAGTACAAGAAGTATATATAGGCTATATGGTACATAAATTCTCATGGTAGTTAAGGGGAGATTCTCTTGATGGTAAATTGGAAGGCTACTGATTCCTCCTAACTACAGTATACCAGAAATAAAACAGACATCCATAATGGTACTAATAGGGGATCTGTTTTGTGGCATAGTTTGGAGGAATCACAGACCTTCCAATTCACTTACAAAAGAATCTCCCTTTAAATTCAATATCTTAAAGAATAACTGGTAGAAAACAAAACAAAAAATAAAAAACATATAACAGAAAAATACATTAATAAAAAACTGGTAGCAATGTAACAAACTTTCCACTCTATAATAATAAACAAATCAAAGTTATTCCTACTGAAAAATTGGACACCATTTAATGAAAAGGGATAACAACTGAATTAAGGAGAGATTCATTTGTTGGTGAATTGGAGGGACTCTGATTCCTCCAAACTAACTATGCCACGAAACAGATCCCCTATTAGTGTACCATCGAGGGCGTCTGTTGTCTGGTATTGTTTAGGAGGAATCAGTAGCCTTCCAATTTATCAACAAGAGAATCTCCCCTTAACGAGTTCTTGCTCCCCAGAGACGATATTGTCATCTGTCAAATTTATCACTCTACATTATTTCTAGTTCTCTCAGCAGCTCTGGGTAGTGAGAAATATTAAATCACCAGTAACATTACTAATACAAGAATGAAAACTATTAATACATAAGGAACTGAGAGATGATTTTCCCTTAATTATTCCTAGGAGTAGTGAGTTATTTTAAAGTACTGATGTGATTTTCCCTTAATAATTCTTCGGGGTAGTAATATTAAATCATCGCTACTAATACAAGAATGAAAACTACTGACACGTAAGGTACTGAGAGGTGATTTTTATGTAACATTTCCTTGGAGTTTTCACTTAAATATTATTATTATCGCGCCTTGTAATAATTCAGGGGTCAACTTTTCGACACAAAATTTCGAGTACTATTTTCTTACCAATAAGGTCGAATTAACGTGAATTCCCCTTAATAATTCCTCTGAGTTTTCGCTTAAATATTACAATTATCGCGCCTTGTAATAATTCAAGGGTCAAAATTTCGAGTCCCCTTTTCTTACCAATGAGGTCGAATTAACGGGACTGTGAGAATTATTCCACTTCACACAACATCGGTGAATATCCCCAGCTTCCAGACACCACCAGGTTTTACATCAGACGAGGGAAATAGTGGCTAAAAAATACAAAAACTATAACACAGACACTCGACATTCACTGCCATCCATCGAGACTGAATGAAAATTGCGCGCGAAAATGTAATGTTTACAAATAAAGCCTCAGCGTCATGACAGTCACTACACGATATCCACTATATTGTTAAAAATAATATAAAAAATGCATAAATATTTAAAAGAAGAGCATATGTATGAAGGTTTTTGTTGTTATATTCCACACAGGGCACTTCAAGATGTGTTGATAATTGGGAAATAATGAGTATGAAATATTAGAAGTATATCTACCACAGACCGAGCATTATTGTAAATTTACTAACATTCAAAGAATTTATTATGGTTAGAATTGAGAAAAATGAGTTAAGCGTTGGGATATTATAATCAGAGAGAGTAAAAACTAAGAATTATAATGACAGAGCAGCATTTGAAGTACCGTTGGAAAGATTATCTCCCTTAGAAACCATCACGATCATTACTAATAATAAACCGTACACATATTAATATTTAATTCTATATCCATCATCAACACTTTTGGGGTAATTAAATATATTTTTATGCCTCTTATCTAACATACAATGGATAAATGGTTATATAAATACAGTGTAATATAAATGTAAACAATTGCCTCCGTCTTCTCTCCTCCATGCAAGAATGGCCACCCCAAAATCAGAGGATGTTTTGGGGCAAAAATGGGATCGCTGTGTGGCTGATACACTAATAAAAATGGGTGAGATGATGTATTTGGAGGTTTCTGAGACTTATGTAACGGTTGTGTTATTATAATTGGATCATATGATGCTTATTTGTATGTTGGCCAGATTGACCTTCCCTGGCCGGTTGGTTGATATAATAATGTTTGTTATTACAAATTAACTGTACCAGGGATTTAGCTGTTGTATATACATGTGTAACGCAGTGACAGGATTCTGTTTTACCTGCAAAATAATCATTACCATGCAACGAAAATTTGGGTATCGTTTTGGTCATATTCTTCTGTACACTCGATCCTTTTCTCAATAATGAAATTTCAATATTACAATCCTTGAAACTGTGGACAATCAAAGAGAAGAAAAAGATATTAAAACTGGTTCGGAAAAGTTGTCCTAAGGCTATCTACAATAGTTCTTACAAGGTTATATGATCTAACTAGGCTACCTCTCTGTGACCTCGCTAATCACTGCTGCCAATACCCACAGATTGGGAACTCCTGAGTGCCCTGACATTCTTTACTATTTTTGTTAAGTTAGGTTACTACATACTGTATATAGCTACATGTTTACATATTTTCATTCATTATTTCAGGTGGAGGTCTCACTCTAGGCATAGTGTTTTCTGCTATTGTCTTCAAGAGTAAGTATTTTTTAGTACTGTAGTCATTTTTGATAGACAGTTATTGTTCTTTACATTAAGTAAACATTTAAAGGAAATAGGCGTACGGATGATATTTTGGTAAAGGTACAGAAGTGGACCTTACTGTATAATAGATATTTTACTGTCATTACCCACTATTTTGGACCATTGTAAGACTCTTTTCTTCTATGGTTTTTCTTTCTCAAATGCCCCGTTTCCAAGATAGGGCATATTCAAATGGGGCATTTTGAAATTAGCCTGACCTTACCTGACCTGACCTAACCTAACCTAACCTAGACCGCATCAGACTACCGGGACCTAACCTGGGCAAACTACCGGGAAATAATCGTGATAAAGTACAATAAATGACAGGGGTAAAATACTAGGACCCAACCGGATCTGGCAACACTGCTGCAGTAAGGTCCACTTCTGTACTAATACCGATATTTTTTATATTTCACTTATGAACATTTCTTAATGATTAATAATGTACTTTCTATATATGATACAGAATTTGAAAGCCATACAGTAAAACATGATTTACTATTCAATGAAAGGTCTAGTTCGGATACAAGATTGCTACATTTTGGTTATTTGTTTTTAGCTAGACAGTACCACCATATGAAGGCAAATCTCTCCAGCAGAGGAGGTTGAAATAGAATTTAAAAGAGAACAAGGAAATAAAGGATAGTATAAGAGGTGAAAGGACGTAACTCAGAATTGAAGGTGCATCAATTATTAACAAAGTTAAACAATACATACTTCATTACAGGACGACCATGGCCAGTGATCTTTGGCTTAGGTGCAGGCATGGGGATGGGATATGCTAATTGTCAACAGGACTTCAATGAACCGTTTCTAGTTAAGGCAGAAAAAATTTTTGTAAGTATATTCTCATATATTGTACTGTACTTCTATAGAAATTATATATTATGATACAAAACTGCATGCAGTCAAATGAAATCTCATTTTTAAGTGTTTCAGAATTATCTAAAGATAAACAATTGCAAGAATAATGAATACTGTTCTGGAAGAGAAGTTATCAGCAAGTACTTAATTGTAAAACTGGATATAAAATTTATTTCCACCCGAGTTACTCATAAGTTTGTAATTATGTTACCGGCTGTGAACACTAACCATCAGTCATAATTGCATTAGATACATTGGTTATGAAGAGTTATCCATGTACACCATGGAATTATAGTATCGACTTAAACTTGGGTGGATTTACTTTCAAACTTTTGTCAGTGTGCGATTGCGAATACTTATTGAAGGTATCCAATTTCAGGTGAAGCCCAAGGTTGCCTCTCCACCAGCTGCAGAACCTGAAGACAAATGAGGGACTATTGTACTTATTTCTCTTCTTCTACTGTACTTATTTTCTCTTCTTCCTTCTGTATCTGTCTATTCTATTCCAGTCCAAATGTCACCCTGTGATGGAATGGATCCCTAACGTTATTCAAAACTTGAAACATATGTGAACGTGTCAATACCTCGATTGATTATTGTACGATTGTTTGTAAATAAGGCTTAAAATTTTCTAGAGAGTTTGCTTTCCTTTTACTTTTAGAGTGAAATCTGTACAGCCCCCACCAGGTAGTCACGAGCCATAAGTATTCAGGTCTTGCTCAAGTTTTCAATCATCTGACATACCAGTGAATTAATTGCATTACATATTCTGTCTTATACTTGCTGAAGCTCATTTAATACTCACTCCTTTAGACTATTCAAAGTTGACCTGGATACTTATCATGGCTTGTGACTATTGTACTATATGATAAACTTGAATGAATGGGTTAATGACAAATGTATATCGGGAATCATAATGAGGCAAAAGTAGCATTCTCACCATACTTCTCTGTGCTCAGAATTCCTTTTTGCAAGCACACCATGTAGGGAGAACTCTACTCTAATCTTGGTGGTCCTGGCTCAGTTGAATGCATGCCTACCATTGTCTTCATTCAGTGTGGGAAAGATGACGATTCATGGTAATATAAGGGGGGGAACCAAACACCTGGAGTGACAGTACAATAATTCCCACATTTCCTGATGGTAACAGGCTCTGATTCTGAACTATAGTAATAATTATCCCACAGCCAGTTACAAAAGCATTAAAGGATGAAAATGTACAAACCATGTGCTGTGCAGGATAGAAAAATACATACTTTTGGTATCTCAAATAATTGCATTATAATTTATTTGTACTTATACCTAATAATCACATAAAAAATCTTATTACCTGATTATATACATACCTGCATAACTTTTTACACAATTTTCTGGCTCAAACTGACAGTTTTAGCTTGGAGTGACATTATTTCATAGTTACTGAAAAAAGGAATTAAAACATTAATAAATATGAAGTTATTATAATAAGAATTTTATGTGAACTTAAAACTGTCAGTGAATCCTATTTTAATTTATAAATATTAAAGGGGGAAGGGCTATATCTATGACCCACCTTGCTCCACTCATAGAGGTGTAGGGGCTCAAGACTGGTTACCTTTGCTAGGTCATTTGAGGGAGGGCAGACAACCTGTTATCAGTACTTGAACTTACACAAGATTACCTGGCATAGGATCCCAGCTAAGCACTCTCTCCACGTGATCACCACTTGCCTATTAATTTAATTTAATATTTAGAAAAACTATACAATTTACAATATAAAAATTTTATAACAGTTTCATACTGTACAGAAATTTCATCATTATATTCAGTTACTCAATTATGAGCTTTAATGTCAAGCAATAAAAACTGTTGATTTGAGCTGGAAAAGTGTGTATTCTGTATCACAAATAGAAGTGGTTATACTGTACACTTGGCATGATTAGGGTATTCCTCCAAATATTTACACAATACATGGCACACAACTCATGGCAGTACGCTCTTCTCTTTTGCTCAGTAGGTATACAGCAACATTTTATTAACACTAACATATTCCACAATGTCTTGCTTTATATGGATACTCTGAGGCTGCAACAACCACCACCACCACCACATGACAACTGAAATTATCTACTTCCAGCAAACACCAAATTATCAAAATGTCAAAAGGTACAGTTCTGTATTAGTATATTTTTCACCACTCAAACATTGCTCTTCTCGGGAAGGCTTATGAGTCCAAAGTTCTATAAGGGTGATGAAACCCAAATCATTGCTGCACAAACCCAACAATATCACTGAGCTCTTGTAGCATGGAACATGTTTTAGTCTCGGAGTGTGTAGTTGTTTGAGGGCAGATGTAGTATTCATTATTTTTTCCATGTGTAAATCATTAGCTGTGTAGAAGGGAAGTCAGACATATGGCAATATAATCAGCCAGGGAGATGACAATCAAGCAGTTGCCAATTCAGCATTTGGTTCATGGCCAGCAATGAAAACAAGTTTGTAAATACTTTCTGGAACAAAGCATTAATTATGGACAGTGTTGGTTTGCATGAATAATATCCATCACTGCACTGTAATTATTTCTCCCAAATTCTTACAAATAATAAATTTACTCTCGGCCATGGAAGAGCTTATAAAATGGAATCCATGTTAATGTGATATACAGTTTTATCGCTTTTCTCATGTGATTTACATGCATTCAACATCAGTTTACGGACACATCAATTGAAATTTTCAAAAAGGAACAGTTAATCACTTAACCCTTAAACAATGAATGATGGTACACTGTACTTTGAATTTTCCATTGGTAACAAAAGAGGATTATCTCATTACGGAGAAGCATTCCCATGTCTGAAAATTTAAATTCCAATTACTGTATAACAACTTTTCTTACAATAATTTCCTTGACAACCATCAGAAAATTTACAATACAAAGGAAAACCCAATTGCTAATGGGTTTAACAAGATGATAAGGCTCAAGATATGTCACTCATTCTCAAGTATTGTTGCTCACAGAAATTATTCGTAAATGCTTCCATGAAAATGATAGTACTTTACGTGAATATAAAAAATGCAAGGATAATAAGTACAGTATATGTATCAATGAACAATAAAGTCCTATGCAGTACTAATTGTGTAGCACCGAAACTCATGGTGCAAGACTGGCTGATTCAGATCATAAACATTTAGGTTGGGGGAATACTCCTTGGAGCCACTAGGATATAATGCACAATATTTTAAGAGTATGAGCAGTTTTCACATGGATGGTCAGCTACTGGTCATATGCAACAGTCATGGGTTAGATGATGACCGCTACATTTGGCTTTGAGTAATGTCTGTGGAGGTATAGTACTGGTCATTATATAGGTAACTCATACCCTTGCATATACCAGTAACTCTCATTCAAAAGGCCTCATTGGTGTACATTAGTTTCTAATAAGTAGTTCCTGGAAAAGAGAATGAAAGAGAGAAAAAAAAAAGGAACATCACATATCAAATGGTTTGTTGCTCCAAACAGCTTTACTGGTCGGAAAAGCACAATCAGAATAAATCAAAATATTAATGACAACCTATCCGATTTATTATACTAAAGACTTTTAATTAAAGGGTAAATTTTACTAAAGATACGGGGATGGTTCCACTACACTGGTATTAAAGTTAACCCTGTTATGAAAGGTAGGCTCACAGTATGTTAAAATTATATTATGTCCTGTTTCAGCATTTCTATCTACTGGTGTCTTGGAAAGCATATTATTTCTAGGAATTTATAATGTACCAATAATTACCTTTTCCTGGCTTTTCCTCCACAATATTATTAATTCAGATTCTAGTCTGTTTTTCTAAAGGTGACGGTAAATGTTCACAGCCAACATATAATTTAATCCTGACTGGTTGAAGCTTGCCACCATGTAATCCAATCAGATCCAAAGAACTGGCTGTGGACATTTGATAACTGTCCACTAAGGAAAAACAAGCTACAAACAGAACACTGGTAGTTATATAATCAGAGAACCCACATGCAAAGTCATAGAATATAATCAGTTAACAAAATGTATCTGTTTTCTAAATGTTGATAAATATATACATCCTCCACTTCTTATAAAAAAGTCAAGTTATACAAAAATGTAATATACTATGTACAATAGTAACATATAACTGTATATAGAAACATCATGACAAATGCGTATCAGTCAAATGTATAGTTTCTATTACACTCTCTAGGTTGTCAAGGTTAGACAGAAGTCCTTCACCATTTTCAGTATAACCATCCTCAACACTCGTGTCTTTCTCACTCTCAGCAGGACTGGTATCTTTACTTTCCTTTCCTTTCTTCTGTCCTACACTTTTCTCAACTTTCTTCCCTGAGGCTGAGGCATCTTTACCCACCTCTGAACTACTGCTGTTGCTGTCATTATTATTTTCAATGGACAGTTTTTTACCCTTTGCTTCAATTTTTTTCAGTCTGCATTTCCTCAGCCTTAGGGTGGTCTGTTCCTTAACATTCTGAGGAGCTTTCTGTTTGTCTTGCTTCTTCACCTCACCTACATCACTACCTTTTCCCTTAGCATCACTTTTAAGTTCCTTCAGGTCTTCAACAGGACCAGCATCAGCTACGCTACCTTCACTCGTTCCCTTTTCAGATAAGTCACTATTGTCAATAACTGATTTTTCTTCAACTTTGGGAACCATCTCATTTTTTGGCTTAGTGTCCTTTTTCTCTGTACAAATATCACTATCAGTAATCACCATTACTTCAGCTAAGCTATCCAAACTGGCATCCACATCATCCAATGTTTCCTCACAATTTTTACTTGGAGATTTGATTTCTCTGTACTTGCCATTACGCTTTGGGAGCCATTTGTACAGGTTGCGTTCATTGGCCATGTTGTACCCGTGCTCTTTCTGGAAATGCTCAATGAGGGTGTCACTCCATCTGTACATTTCATAACAGAGATGGCACCTATATGGAGTCTCATTCGTGTGGCCCCATATGTGTTCTCTTAGTTCCTTGTACTTTGGTATCTTGGCCAGGCACAGTTTACACTTGTACATTCCCTTCTTTGGTCCATGATGCACACTGCTGTGAGCTAGAACAGCGTCTTGGGTTTCAAAGTGTTCGTAGCACCTTCGACACCTTGGCCCTCTATTCAATTTTACTGGGTATTTTCCTGTTTTCTTCTTGGGTTTTCCAAGAGTTGGTTTTGTGGTGGTGGAGGTCTCAGATGAGCTAATGGGCGAGACGACACTTTCCAGAGACGGTGTGGTTTTGGCCCCAGGTGATGATACAATTGGTGTGCTGGTCTGGCTGTTTAGTGAGGTTACAGGTGTGGTCAGTTTTCCTTTAGACTTGACAGGTGTGTTCTTCTGCTCTTGGGACTTGACGGGTGTGGTCTCCTTCCCTGGACTCTTGGCAGGTGTGCTCCCCTTCTCAGGACTCTTGACAAGTGTTCTTCTCTTCCCTTGGGACTTGACAGGTGTGCTTCCCTTCCCTTGGGATTTGACAGGTGTTCTTTCCTTCTCTGAACTCTTGACAGGTGTGCCCTCCTTCTCTGGACCCTTGACAGGTGTGCCTTCCTTCACCAGTGTATTGATGGGTATAGTTCCCTTAGCTGGGGATGTGACTGGTGTGTTTTCCTTCCCTGCCAATGATACAGGTGTGGTCTCCTCCTGGGCTTTGACTGGTATACCGTCCTTTCCTGGACTACTGACACAAGTGCTCTCATTCCCTGGGAACTTACTTGATGTGGTTTCCTTCCTGGTTGATTTGGTGGGTGTTCCTTTCACTTGAGGTGTTTTTACAGGTGTTGACTCTACCTCTGATGTCTTGACAGGTGTAGTCTGTATCACTGGTGACTTGACAGGTGTGGCAGGCATTAAATCCGATTTGAGAGATGTGGTTGGTGTCCCTGAGACTTTGGTAGATGCAATGGAAGTTGATGGTTCACTTGTGGTTAATCCTTTGGTTCCGTCAGCTGCCTTACTCTCTAAGCTTTCATGAACTTCAGAGGATAATATCTTGATATCCTTATTAAATTCTATGTCAATGGGAGGAAGTGTGAGATTTTGTCTTTTATGTTCAGGTACTTCAACCATTTTATATGTTGCAACACTGCCTGGAGCAAGACTCACACATACACTCTTCTCCTGAGAAACATTGTAAAGTTGAGCTCCATTCTCCAACAGTTCCTTCTCATAAGGCGGCAATCTGATGCAACGTTCTTTCATGTGTTTTAAAATTGCCTGTTCCCTGAAATACCAAATACCACAGTAGCCACAAACTAAAGGATGTCTTGATTTTGTGCCCATTGATGTTGGTGGCACTACAGGGATGGACATGACTGGACTCGGCAAGGACTTGACTGATGATACACTAGAGGATTGAGGTGCAGGTGTGCTGAGCAATGAAGAGATTGGTACAAGGGATATTTGGCTTTGTGGTGGAGACTTGTTGGGTGTGGAAGTTGGCGATGGACTACCACTGTGTGTGGGAGAATCTGTTTTTGTTGGTGTTGTTGGGAGGTCTGCTGGTGGTGGTTGTTTTTGTTGTTGTGGTGTAGTGTCATCATCTATCTCCTGGACAGAACTATCATCACAAAGATCTGGATCAACATTGTCTTTGCATGACTCTGACTTTGATATTTTCAAGGTCTCACCTTTGGTACCAAAAACAAATCCAAGTTCCTTCAAAGATGCACCTTTTTTGAATTGCATGATAACATCCTTTGGGATCCTGGAACAGTATTTCCACACGTGTCTCTTCATCTCGGCCTCTCGTTTGGTGACCATCTGGCAATATTTACAAGTGATGGGACCTCTTTTAGAAACCTTACCAGAAGACTTTGAAGATGTTCCTGGATCATTCAGATATTGGGTGACCACATTTTTCTTCACAATCCTGTAATGAGGGCCATCTGATGCTAATTCAAGACTTACACCAGGTGTCAGACACTCCTTTAGGGACTTTGGGGCATAAACACAGTCATGCTTCAAATGCCGTCTCAGTTCTCGATCTCGCCTATACAGCTTATCACAGTAAACACATTGCAAAAGCTCCGTGATTTGAGGAGCCACATTTTCACTGTGGGCCTGAGTCTTGTGTCTGTTTAAATCTGTTATTGTTGCAAAATGCCCCTTACACATTGGGCACTTAAACCTTTCAAAGCCTCCTACGGTGATGGTCTCCACATCTGTTTTACTTAGGGGCTCATCTGTCTTCATTTTCTTCAGTACTTCACTTTCCTCTTCAAAATTTTGGCCCCTCTTTTCTCCTCTACGACTACGTGATTTAAGCCGGTGGAAGAACATGTGTTCGTTCAGTTCTACTTTAGACAAGAAACTAGCATCACAGATTTCACACATGTAGTAATAATCAGCATCCTTGTACACAAAATTATTAGATAGCTTAGGGGCAGGCTTCTTTCGAGTGGCATGTTTCTTGGTGGGTACAGGTGCTTCGGTATCCTCATCCATCTGTGTTGCTTGTGCTCCTGATACCGGCTGAACAGACACACTTGGTGAATTACTCTGCCCTGGTGTTGCCTCCTTGGATACTGAGTTACGAGCAATGTTGTGAGGCTGTGGTTCTGTGTCCCTGTTTGTGTGATTCTCTGTTTTAGTGTCCACTACTGTGGAGTTGGTTACTTCTTCCAACTGTTTGGATTGTTTGAGAGGGCTGGAGTTATTCACACTAAGTGTAGATGGCTTCTGTGATACACTACTAATTGACTTCCCTCTGATGACTGGTGCTGATCTGTGGACAAGCTTCCTGTACTGTGACAAATTGACTCTGAGATGATCATTTGGCCCTGAGTTTGGCCGCGTGATGAATGTCTTCTTCGACCTTCTAGCTTTCTGTGGCCTTGGAAATTTCTTTGGTAGTTCTCTGGGCTTACAATATGTAGGTATATAGCATTCACACTTGAGACTATGGCAGGTTTTACAAGAAAACTGACAGTAGTATTTCTCATCTTCATAAGCCCCTGCAAGATGATCTATGAGATGATACTTCAGGGTAACCTCATTTGGAAACATCTGATCACATATATAGCACTGATACTTGAGATGGGTGAGACAATGTTTGATCATTAGCCACTCAGTTTGAAAAATCTTATGACAGGTTGGGCACTGATATCCTAACATGATGCTCTCCTCATGCAATGATCTTAGTCTTGTACTTGTCCTTGGTGATGGTGTGGCAACCTGTGGTGACCGGCGACCAGACATTCCTCTTTTTATGCCAGAGGAATGTGGCCTTCCTCTGCTACCAGTAGATGCTTCCTGGGATTTATAACGTGATGAGTACATCTTTGCTGTGGTAGAGTTGGTGTGACCTTTATAGGTATTTCCACTGTGTGGATTACGGTAAGGAATCCACCGTTGACTGGATGTGCTGGGACGGCTAGCAAGATTCTGAAACATTGGATTTTCTATCTTTATTAACTGGTGTTCCCTGTGAGTATCCTTTGGTATGGAATGATAATTACTGCTGCTACTATTACATGGACCTTCATCAGATAGTGGTTCCTCTTTGATTGTGGTTTCATCTATAATATCAGAATCTTCACAGCTCGTGTTCATACTTTCCTGACTGTCTTTTGTATATTCACCTTCTGGATTTGCATTTCTTTCCTGTGCACTAGTTGCCCCTGTATCATGGTTTACTGATATAGGTGACACCATCTCTGCACTGTTACTTGCAGAGGCTGTTTTTTCATTAATGCCTGGGGTGGAGAGTTTCCTTTCAGAACGCACTGTAATACTTGGGATGGTCTTACCTCTCCTGGATATCCTGTACAAAATATCAGACTCCAGTTCATCTGTTGCGCTCACATCCTTACTTTTACTATTATCACCGCCACTACTGGAGCAAGGATCCCCCGAGTAGTGGTTGGGGGAGTTTGGCACACTACTAGAAGTGTTGTCAGTCATGAGGGCAGATATACCTCTATTACCAATCAACATTTTCTCAACGATCACCCCTGAACTCTGATGGTTATTATCTGGGAGTCTCATAGTCCCCTTCTCTTCACCACTACTCAGCTCTGGAGAATCAGTAATGCTCTTAAGCATCTCCATCTGTCTGTGACCATTGAAGCCCCTGTATTTTCCTCCTCTGCCTCGTTTGGCAGTGCTCTTCGAGAGATCTTTCTCCATTTTATCCTGGAGCAGAACCGAGTTGGTCCACAGTCTCTGCAGTTTTTCTGAATGTGACACATTTTCCTTGCTCATTGATGTATCCATTTGGTTTGAAGAGGCAGTTTCAACCAACTTGGCTTTGCCACAAGAGTCATGCTTGTCTTTGGCTTGGTGGTAACCAACAGCAAGGATTTTACCACCTGAGTTTTTGCTGATGGCATTAACACTTTGAGGCAGCTGTTTCCACCTGATGCTTTCCAATGACGGGGTTGCTGAAATGTAAAAAATTAAATACAGTATAAAGTTACTGACTGGAAGTATCTGCAGATAATTATCTTATTGAAGTTAACTTTCACTTCACTTTATAGGGACAGATACATTTAATTATTTGATTTTTTAATCTGATAAAGTGGAGACTATTTAGGATATCTAAAGGGTATATTTCTATACAAGTTAAACAATACAAAATAAACTAAAAAAATTAAAACTTAAAATATAAAACATAAATATATTAGAAAAAGAGTAAGTTATTCCTTAGCTAATGTGTGTTCACTAAAAAAAGAGAGATCAGACACACACAACTCAAGTAAAGCAACTCACGTCCAGCGTATTCCGGGCCGAGAATATTCTTGACGTGGGCAATAGAGAAGAGATGGTTCTTTTGTTCTGTCTCAGTCTTCAGCTTCAGCTCACAATAGGAACAGAAGAGGAGCACTCTGTCTCGGGGGAAGATTCCAGCTCTCTTGTTTTCCACCCGCCGGTCAGTGAACCAGTTTCGTATCTGTGACTGAGTGATGGATAAATGGGTTAGTTGTTCGCAGGTAGGTAGGTGGTACCTTAAATGTGACAGAAAACGGGTTAATTGTTCAGCAGCAATACATACATGTTACTCTGATGGGAATGACTTATCTATCTGTTCTGAATAATAATTTTGTGACTGATGATGGATTGCTTAATTGACTAATATTAGGTGCTGCAACAGCAAGGTCATTGAGAAATGGGACAATAAGCACAAAAGATAACAGATGATTGTGACTGATGAAGCCAAGATATAATAACATCCTGGTACTGGATAGAAAAAGGACATCTGTCATCATCTGGATAAAGGGCTTCCATGTGTAGAATATTCAGGAATAGTATTAAACTGAAATTATAATGTTCTGCTGGACTGAACTTCATTTGGGGAGTATATCATGTGTAAATGGGCTCTTAAAGCTCAGTGGTTTGAGATCATCTAGTGTTAATTTAAATTTTTCCAATGAATAAAACTATCAAGGAGGTATGAACTGCCAAAAGCAATGAAATGGGTGCAAGACATACCTGTATAGAAATGGGCAGAATTATTTGGAATTGTGGAACATGAGAAGGAGTTAGTGAAATATTGTACATGATTTAGACACTATAGGCTGTAGAGTTTATGATTGGTGTACAGCAAAGGGTTAATTCCAAGTCTTCTTCAAGAATCAATACAAAAGAAAGACTATTAAGCTTCCATTGCATCTGCTAGCTTGCCCAATTGCAAAATGCAGGCAAAAGTATATTATTCAGCATATCTACGGCATTATACAACACAACTCACTAAATGAAATAAGACAACGTTATAATATGAAAACAGGACCCACAATGCTGATCAATCAGACACACGGATACAGAATAATAATAATAATAATAATAACAGCTCCTAGTAACTAAATGTATATACTCTACATTAGAAACAGTAGTCATGAAAAGAGAGAGTAGTAAAATGTAAGAGATTCAGAGGGATTAGCAGCGAGGGAGAGAAATGGAAAATAAAACGCTAGAGCTTGTCAGTTTGCTACACAACGACTAGTGGCACAAATATTTAGACATGACTTGGGTTGGAGATATTATGATATGACACAGAGTTAAAAGGTAGAGTACTGTACTGTAGACCCTCGATATACAATGAGTAAATACTTGTACCAACCATTTTATTTTACACTCAGTCCCTCATTGAAGATCACTAAATGTTTTCCCTGGCTTCTGATTCATTACCATACACACTAAGTGATTAATTGAGCCTGAGTTAAAAGGATATATGTGCTAAATTTAATAATCTTGTATCGAGGGCTTACTGTAATAAAATCTCCTTTGCATCATATACATAAAATGGGCTCAAATTGTCTTATAACATTTACGTAGTACAGTAGTGTGCTGGGTAAGAGTCACCGTAAGACTGTCACATATAAGATTCTGAAAACAGGTTTGACTATACATGATATTACACAATTTCATTCAAACCCAGTTGTCCTCCATCTCATGCAGGTTAAGGGGAGAATCTTTTGTTGGTGAATTGAAAGGTCTCTGACTCCTCCAAACTATGCCAGGGAACAAGCGACTTTATTGTTACTTTAATGGGTGATCTGTTTCGTGTCATAGTTTGGAGGAATCAGCAGCCCACCAATTTCCTCTCAAAAGAACTTTCCTTCAAGGCATACAAAAATGAAAGATTTAATAGGGTTAGTAGCTTCAGCAATCCCAAAGTTCCTTAATGTAACAGCAGAATTAGCATCTTTTACTCACAATATATCAACTTCACTCAATGTCATACCAATACAAACAAACAAATTTCAGCAGTTTTTCCACGTGTTTGACCAACGATTCCCAACTCTTTTGACACATGTTCTTTTATACTAATATGCTTTCCATCTGCATTCAGTTTCCATAGCATGAAACCCTCTTAAAAGTAATGTAATTTTTAACCCAGTATCCCATGGGAAACTGTATTTTCCAAGTTTTGCCCAGAGATCATATAGATGTTTCGTTGAAGGAATGTCTGTCCTGATTAACTGGTGATGTAGTCTTGTGTTGCATTGTGGATAAAGGGAGTTTTGTGTTTACTGGGAATCAAAATGTCACTCAATTTTCCATCAACTTTCAACTGCCACTCCCAGAGAGTATAATCAACTTTGCCCTCACAGTCTCTCTACATTTTCATGGCGTGGCCGAGGTTCAGTGTTTCACAGTATTGAAGCACCTAGTAACGTGCTTTAGTAACATCCACGAACCTAACAAAGCTGTATGTACTGTAAATTTGTGTGCATGACTGTCACTCATGACTCCAGCAGCAGGGTTGCAATGCACTAACTATATATAAAAAAAAGTTCTAACCTCATGGTTACATTCTTTACAAAGAATGATGAATGCTGACAAACTATTTATTGAACCATGTTAGTAGAGTCCACACACACACACGGACAATTGGTCACTGTAAGCATGTTACACTATGGGAGGAACCATGCAGAGTTTTGGTACACTGTACAGTACACTAAATTTTACTGTACTTTATGTTTTGTGTAACACGGCTACAGCCATTTCTGTTTGGTATAAATTTGTGCATATCAACACGAGTTTATGCCGAGGAATTGTTAAGTGGTTACTGTTTGTCACACAGACCAAGAGCATATTCATTCTAGGATGTGGATAAGCCATTTACCAGGCAGTTGCATACACTGGCATGAAATTAATAATGTTAGCTAGAACTGAAGAAAATGAAGATAACAAAGGAGTACACCAGAAACAAAAACAGGAGAAAAAATGAACAAGTGGCAAATAATTGATCCAAATAAAATGGAACAGAATGGAAACAGAAACAGAACAGAGTAGAATTATAAATAATAGCATGCTAAGAAATAATTGTACCATATTAATACCTTAAAAACTAAACATACTGTATTAAATAATAATTATGGAAAGTTACAACATTAACCAAAAAATAAATGAAATTATTAAATATGAATGTGTAAAATTATGAAACTGTCTAAGAAGACATTCAAAGTTATTAATATAAAGCTATTATGATGAAGTTGATATTTCTGGTAAACAATTAACACAAATAAAAAATATAACTCATAAAAAGGATAAAATAAGACAAAGTAAGACTCAAGAAAATATGTAACTGAAATAACTGGAAAACAAAACAAAAACTAAACAACACAAGAACAAAAGCCAATAGAATTCCAAATCTTGCATCTTCACTTAGAATGGTTTATTTATCCATGCATGAAACTAACTGATACACCTTAGTACTTTTAGAGAAGCTACCGGATAATAATTGTCAACATATCTATACTTATTCTACCACTTCCTTGTATCTTTAGAGCACCGGTTACCTGAGCACCTATTATTAAGTTGAATTTGTTCTTCCAATTCCACTCCTTTTGAATAACTAACCCAAGCTGTAACAACCACAAATGAAGCCAATGATAGCCTTAATTCATGGCACAATATCTCGGTCATCAGCTACATTTTCTTTCATTTACCGCAAGAAAATTATAGACCGTAGTTGATTTAATTTTATCATATACCGTAGTGAAAAACAAGCTGTTACCCTCCCATTTTTCAATTACATTTTCAAGCATTTATGATCACGAACATCTAAACACATGGACCAAAACCATCCCAAGTGAAAATACAGCCGTCTGATGCCCAGTAATGACAGTGACTGTGAACATTTTACCCCCCAAGCTAGAGAAAACTGGAGACTAGTGGCCATCCAACTGGTGCCTTGACTCACCCACTGTATGCCCATCATTTTGGCCAGGCGTGCCATGTGGACAGATGCTGGAAAGTGCTCATGAGTGAAGGTAAACTTTAGCAGTTCCTCCATCCTTGATGTCAGCTTTAGTCTCGAGGTTGTTGTGGGCTTTGCCTTGCCTGCCAGGGGCTGTCTTACACCTACAGTACATACAGGAATTTTGTCAACACATGAAGCTCATACACAGGTGTCTCCATCCTGTAATTTTGTACCATCTTTATGAATTGTAAAGTATGAATAAAGATATTTTTGTACTGCTGTAACGTCTATTGTTTTACACCATGGTGAAGTAATGAACTGTGAACAACTATTATGTGAAAAAGGCTAAGTGTTGACCTGTTACTTGCCCTTCTGACTAATGATAAATAAAGTTGGGTTTTTGCATGTCTGCATAATATTGTTAGATAGTTTATAATAATCTATTATTAGTGTACCATAACAGGATATAAAGTGGATTTGGGGTTGAGGTGCAATACAGATTTGTTTCAAGAATCATTAACATGATTCAGTAACCCTAATGAGAAAACAAATCTAAGTGTTAACGGAGGTTGGAATGTACACTTTTACAGTTTAAATTTCTGCAATTATCAAATTACTGTACACAATAATGATTGCAAATTTATTCAAAGTACAAAATTGAGAAGCCACAACACTTCTATGCCAGTTTCCGACGACTTCAACGACGCATATATTTTATGATGTTAGAGCCTGGGCAACAGTGGGTAGGTTATACTATGAAATAAAGGTGCCTCTCTCTACTGTAAAATTAATATAAAAGTACTGTTCACACTTTTAACATGAAAGCATTATGCCACCTTTAAGTTATATGAACAAAAAAATAAACACTGAAAAACAAAAATAACGTACATCTAAATTCCTTGAAACTCCACAGAACACTATAGACTCCTAACCAAGCCTCACTGAGCCTTTACAGCATCAGCTGAGAACATTATCCAATAACTAGAGAAAAACACCACTCAGTATAAACATACATCTACCAAGTCTGAAAAATATTTAACAATCTCTTACTTTTGTGATGATTTTATTTGCTGCCAACTTCATTTCTTGTTATCAGTTGTTTATCAAATCCCTATCCTTATCCAAAACCTACTCCTTTGATATGCACATCTCATGATTTATGTACTTCCTATCAGGAAGCTTAATTATAACTTCCATTGCATTACGAATCTACTTCATCTGATGGCAGCTGTGCATTGACCTTACAAAAGTAATACGGTATTTATTTCAAAACAGTTACTGTACAGTAAATGAAAATAGAGTATTAGATCATACTGACGGTTGACTATAAAATGATAGGTTAATTTTCTCTCAATTAACTACAAGAAGACCATGCAGTACTTTCACTGCACCAAGGGTTATTTTGTTCTTGCTAAAAAACATAAATAAAATAAATGTGTTCCTACCTTCACTGCTTGTGGTTGCCAAGCTATCATTGCTGGAACTCTCAGTGGACATGTTCTCAGACTGGAACGATTCATTTTGTAACGTGTTCTCCTTCTCCCCCATCAAGGTACTCAAATCAACAACACTAACACGACCCACTTCACTCTCCCCTTTTGATACATTAACATCCCCAGACTGACCCTCTACATTAGTCAGGAGGTTAGAAGGTTCACTCCTGCTAGTATTATTACTATGATCTAGTGACTGTGCAGAATTGCTTGTTGATGCGGACAATTTTTTCTCTTTCACATCCTGTACTTTTTCCAGTGCCTCGCCGATAGTTATTCTAAAATTTGAGGTGCTGCGAGAGGAGGTGATCCCCTTTTTCCTTGTGGATGCCTTTGAGGGGTAGGCCAACAAGGACAGTCCCTTCTTCATGTTATCGCTCAAGTGGAACAAGTGTCTAGGTGTCCCAGGCTTCCCACCGGTCACGTCCTTTGGGCTCTGTTTGGACTCCATTATGGCCGCCTCATCTTTCTTCTCCGGCATGGTTTCATCTTCACCATTATCATTCTTCTCACCCATAGCCTCGTCCTCATCTTTCTCATCCCCTTTAGACTCTTTCTTAATCTTCCCTCCTCCCGTCTCTTCCTCAGTATTTTTCGAGACACCCTTCCCTAAAGCCTCTTCCTCTTTCTTCTCCCCTACAGCATCTTTTTCGCCCTTCCCTCCTAAATCTTCTTGCTTATTCTTCCCACTAATAGCCTTCTCCTGTTTCTTTTCCCCAGCATCCTTCTCCTTATTCTTCCCTCCAATAGCCTTCTCCTGATTTTCCCCAGCAACTTTCTCCTTATTCTTTCCTCCAATAGCCTTCTCCTGATTTTCCCCAGCAACTTTCTCCTTATTCTTCCCTCCAATAGCCTTCTCCTGATTTTCCCCAGCAACCTTCTCCTTATTCTTCCCTCCAATAGCATTCTCCTGTTTCTTTTCCCCAGCAACCTTCTCCTTATTCTTCCCTCCTATAGTCTTCTCCTGTTCCTTATCCCTACTAATCTTTTCTTGTTTTTTCTCCCCAACTTCTTCCTCTTTCTTCTCTTTTACAAACTTCTCCTGTTTTTTCTCCCCAACTTCTTTCTCTTTCTTCTCCTTTACAAACTTCTGTTTTTTCTCCCCACCAGTTTCTTTCTCTTTCTTTCCCCCAATAGCTTCCTCTAATTTCTTCTCCTCAACAACCTCCTCCTCCTCTTCTTTCTTTTCCTCAACAATTTTCTCCTGTTTTTTATCTCCTACAACTTTTATACTCTTCTCCTCTTTGGCCACTTCTTTTTCATCCCCAACAACCTTCTTATTCTTATCTAGTTCCCCTTTGACAGTTTCCCTCTCCTCCTCCTGCTTCTCCCCAACAACCTTATTCTGTTTCTGTTCCCCTTTGGCAATCTCCCCCTCCTTCTCCTTCTTCTCTTTCCCTTTGGCCTGGTAACTGGGGTCTTCCTCTCGCTGTCCCACTTTTTCTATCATGTGGTCCAGGAGTGACTCGCACCGGGACAAGCTGAGGCTAACAGGGTCTAGGCTGGCAGCCTTTGGACCCAGCGAGGTGTCTTGGGATGCTTCCCCCGAACTGACACCTTCCGGTTCATTACTCTCCATAGTCTATTTCTCCCAGTTGAATTCATCCAAAATCTGAAACACATGAACAAAAAACACTCATATTGACTTTCATGCAACTTGCAGTGGGTAGTTCTGCCTGGATATTGTCAGCACATAGAAGGTTACTGATTCCTGCAAACTATGTTACAAAACAAATTCCTCCAAATAGGCCTAGGTATTATTTTCCATCAGAGCTTTAAGGAATCAGTAGAATCCTGTATGCTGACTATATCACAGGCATCTTACTCTTAAACAAAAATAAAAAAACTACTGTTGTAATCCAACAAAAATAAATGACTACAAATATCTTCTGACCAGGCAGTGTAACATGGAAATCTTTAGGACAGACTACATTACTGTAAAGCTTAAAAAATAATGCAATAACAATAATTCACTTAATGGGAGTACATTAGATATAGTATATGCAAACATGAATGCAAAATTAAGCAATCCTGGAAAATAGAAAATAAAATTTATATAAAAAAATCATCACTACTGTATACAACAGATACAATTATCCAATATATTAAAAAATTGGCTTATAAAAAACTACAAACAAAATCTACTTGTACTTCATGCTAACAGAGGGGGCTGGCAACTTGAAGGCTACCAATTCAACCAAAATGCATCATAAAACTGGCTACCGTACCTTAATAGAGGTAGGCCTGTTTCTTGGCATACTTTGGAGGAATTACTAGCCTACAAGTCATTGAATCTACCTCACATCTCATAAAATTTTATGTTCTAACATTGATTTCATTCACAATACTGTACTGCATAATTCATACAAGTAAATCATATGACAAAAAATAAAATAAATAAATGCTATTTAATTTCCACTACTATATGAAATGCAAGAACATATAACCATAAATCTTGCCATTTAATCTGTACAATAGACTCATTCCAAATCAATCAAACTAGGACAACGTACACTAACAGTTCCACTCTGTTTTGTTTAAAGTGTTTAGGTATGAGGGAAAGATATTTTTACTAATCTTCTGACACTGGACATAAGCTTCATGCCTGTTACTGAGGCCCACATTGACATTTACCTTCCCCCCCTCCACATAGGCCTACATACACAAGTTGTTAACTCCTTATGACCTCCCACCACCTAGCAGACTGCTCCATCATATATAAAGTACATACAATTAATTACAAGTTAAAAGCCTTAAGAGGAGAACCATTTGGGGGGAAATTGGAGGGTTACTGATTCCTCCAAACTATCCCAGGTAACAATTAATCACCTCAATGCTACTACTAATAGAGGGTCTGTTTAGTGACATAGTTTGGAGGATTTAGTAGCCCCTCAATTTACCAAAGAGAGGTTCTCCCCTGAAGCTAAACCACCAGCACGCATGATGAATAATCTTGTCTATCAATACAGTAGACAACTCTATAAATTAATACCAGTAGCAAAATTTTTCTCAGTAGAAAGACTCCATGAAGTAAGGTGTTGAAGAGAATCATCACATCAATATAAACATAAGATACAGATGCCCGACTGACTGTGAGAATGACCTTGGTAGTATCTACATTATATCAACAACCCTCTGCCAACAAATGCCCACCAATACCAAGCTTGACCCAGGCACTGAAAAAGACCTAAAAACGGCTACCAAGAATAGAGGTTGAATGCAGACCCATACAAACAGTACAGCATCAATACATTATGGATGGAACAAGCAACAGAAAGGTTGAATGAAAAACTGACATGTCAAATTTGGGAGAAGTTACACAGCAGTTGTAGGTACAGAACAAGAACTAGTTCTTCAACACACTTTGGATATGTGCCGAGGTCAAAGATGCAAGAGGTTCAGTTCTTATCAAGGTGTTAAGATTTTTCAATTGCTGAGAACTCACATTCAAACACAAGATTTCATCAGCAGTGAGACACTTACGGTACATTTTGACAAAAGACAGAACAAGTAGTGTAAGGAACTAAATGAGGTCACTGTACCATCAGCCATGGGAAAGTACTGTACGGTACAGTACAGCGTAACTTCCTGAATACAGAATTAGTGGAAGGACTGGTAATGAATAACAAACCAACTGACAGGGGAAGCCAAAGTTTTAGCTACAGAATAAAGAAAGTAGTTGTTGTTGACGTTTCTCAAGCTGTCTGGCTGAGCAGCCCCGAGCTCCTGAGGAAGGCCATGGACTGTGCCGGGCTTTCCCACAGTGCCCTCAGAGAGTGCATGTTGTGTTGTTGGAAGCAGTTGCATCAAGTACATAAACAGCACTTCCAGTCTGGCTCTTTGGGGGTGACATCATACTGGACAGCTAATGGTACTGTACGGTAAATTCAACAGTGTGCAGTTCCCATAAGAAAATACCACCCAGGGACCTTTATTCCAATAATTTTGCCACCCAACAGGTACCTTACTCCTTGCAGCTAAAACTTCCCTTTAAATAGGTATTTTCGTCAATACTCTAAATCTATCCTATATTACCATATGTTCTATATAATGCTAGCACATCTTTAGTAAAATATGAGCAAACATCACACAAAACTAATTACAAGGTTGTCCTGTGAGGATTTTAGATACAGTTAACATAATTCAGTAACCCATATGCTAAAGTGACAAGTAAATAATTGCCCATGTGGATGTTGGGTATTAAAATCATTGTAGTACCTAGTATATTCTTCATGCTTGTCGTATCAGTGGGTGTAGGTTAGCAACTTAGCTCAATCACCCAGTGCAACCAAAATGAAGTTTATCTCCCCCTTCCCAATGAAGTCAGAGCAGCAGGAAGGGGGACTGAATACCCTAAAGTCAATTGGGCAAGATGATTCTGGAATCCCTAAATGCATAAAGAGTTACCACCTAAATGGGTGATTATCTTTTTGGTAAATTGGAGGACTACTGATTCCTCCAAACTATGTCAGGAAACAAATCACCTCAGTGTTACTAATAGGGTCTGTTGTTTTGTGTCATAGTTTGGAGGATTCACTAGCCCTCTATTTTACCATCAAGAGAATCTTCCTTTAACCGATGGGAAAACAAATTAAATTCAGAAACTCAAAGGTAAAAACAGATGGTATAATATATAAGAGGGTGACCTGGGTACCTGATGATGGTAGGTCTAGTTTGGTTGGAGAGCAGATCAATATAAAAGAGTGAGCATTGCTTTTGAGTTCTTTGTGACAGTGGAAACCGAGAGAGAGAGAGAGAGAGAGAGAGAGAGAGAGAGAGAGAGAGAGAGAGAGAGAGAGAGAATGAAAAAAAAAAAGGTCTCACAGTACATTAATTGATGGACTCTAGGTTTGCTATATATTATTCCTCTTAACACACAATACTTCCAATCTTACTATAACAAACACAAAACTCCAAATACAATCTTTAGGTAACGTGTGTGTAACTGTAGTAAAATCTGTTCAATCCTGTCACTGAACGAGATATGGTCCAACACAGGTGTGCTTCAATCACTCTGGCCAATCTACCTCGTTCCTCTTCTCATGTTAGTCAGTGTCAGAGGTCACGAGCATTCAGACCTCCTTCGTAATTACAACAAGCTCTTATATAGAATTTAGTATGAAAAAGAATATACATCTTCACACAATTAACATGGTGAAACTCTATAGAGACACGTATAAGGACACCAATGTTACCGATACACAAACCCAACACAGTATGTAAGCTATCGGTTCTCTTACAACACGTATACAATACCGAACTCAACCGGCCGTATTTGACAGTTCCATATTCAACAACTTTCATGGTGTATACGATGGCTCCATAGAAAAACAATAGAGCCATCGTACCGGTACCACACCATCGTCAACACCACGGATGTTCTTGCATACGACCCACAGTTCAATGCATGTGTGAAAGAGGAAGTACTGTACAAGGAATTTGGAGAGTGCAATTCGCCATGTAGGCTATTTGTACAGTACCTTCTATAAGCCGTGACAAGCTCCATTAAACATGTAAATTGTGGACTAGCCATGTCCTGTTCACGGGAAAGCATTCATTCGTTTCTATTCCTAGTAATAAAGTACACTAGAGTATTCCAGTCAGGGGGAGACATCACTATATAACACATTACACACACACACCATGGACAGAAAAATATTAAGCATCCTTCCTCCCCCCAACACACACACACACACACACACAGACACTATTAAACTCACACAAGAGACACCCACACTCAAGTCACACCTCCCTCTCTCTCTCTCTCTCTCTACATACACACACGCACTCACGTACACACACACAAACACTCGATAACCTTCCTCAAACATATTGTAAATACACACACACATACACACAACAAACAACAAATGTAATGTTTACTGTTCTGTTTACATGGTGTGACATCGTTACAAAAGTGTAACGTAGTCTGTCGGCCATCTTGCACTGGTTACTTGTGTGTAGCCTTGAATGGGAAGTCACGCCAAGTAACAACACAGTAACAGGGGAGGGATAACTAAACTTAAAATATAACGTGGTCAAAGTAGGGATATAAACTCACTCTAATCAAACAGTACTGCCAATGTAGTGTGAGTATACATAAGGTGTGTTTGGTATAGTGAACACGATGGACAGGTATATGAACACACCAACACCACACCAAAGATATAACGTCCGTACACACTGTGAGGAGGCCGTCAACTGTCTGCCTGTCCACAGCGAGCAACCTGTATGTATGTATGTATGTATGTCTCCCTCTACCACCAAGTCAATATCTTTTCGGTATAACTAATGAATAACATATATTAACATGACACAAGTGGTTGTAACGTGGAGAGGACACACTAAACAAGGGAGAGTCCTCATATTATACATAATATGAACACGGGAGATAAGAGGGATGAGAGTGAACTGTAGAGCAACGTGTGGCGCACCACAACACACTACTCGCTGCCTGACACACACACACACAGACACACACACACTCCCCCGGCTACACTATTCTGTCGATATTCACACACTCACATCTTACACTCCCATTTTTATGCCACATTTAATATCTGTGCTATATAACAACTTACCTTGGTGACCCATGTACGTTCCTTCACCACTTAGAGTGCTAAATCGTACACGTGTATGATGAAAGCCTTCCACACTCTGTACGAGCCCCTGAGCTCCGCCTGCATGTTCTCCATTTGTACCACGTGACCATGACGTCATCACGTGGGTCGCTACAGCTGCCAACCACCACCGGATAAAACACACAAACCATCTACCCTCTTCTTATACCGGAGGGGAGTCCTTTTTCATTGGTTCTATGATGACCAGAATACTTATTCCTAGACAACCAGTACACAATATGTACAAGAGAAACGCGACAAGACGCCGATTCACACACGATAAAATTTATCATCCAGTATCCGCTTAATGTTCTTCTCATGCTATGCTTTCAATAACATAGTTTTCCTCGGGGACCTTCTAGGATCAATTATACCAACCGAGAGTGAACATGGAATTACTCTAGGGATGCCAGTATTGGTTAGGAAGGTCGACATCAATAAACAGCTAAGTAAGCGAAGGAAATACCCCTCCCAGGCAGCCAGCGAAGCGGGTGTGATGGAGTTAGGGAGGGGAGGAGGATGGGCGCGGGTGGGGACCAAGTGGTAAAATAGCAACCACATTACTCTGTCCTACCAATAGTCCTTAATTAATTAGTGAGTATACTTTACCGTATACACAACAGCTTCTCTCAATCCCCGAATAACACCCGCCACTGAACACAACAGAGGAGGAAACAGAATGTAAACAAGAGCACATTTTTTGCTAACTCTATGGCAATAGTCATCTTTTCGCTACACTCCCGCTCTCAGGACAGACTCTCCCGGCGATTTGGGCGTATGTATCTCAAATCACATAGTTCCCAGGGTATTATATAGTACAC
>JAWQEG010004067.1:5000-37500 GCA_033782935.1 Petrolisthes cinctipes | reverse complement strand
GGCGGCCATGATGGTGTGTGTGTGTGTGTGTTTGTGTGTGTGTACGGGCAGCGAGTGAGTGAGAAAGAGAGAGAGAGAGTCAGAGAGTGAGTGTGAGTGTGTGTGTGTGTGTTTGTTTGTGTATGTGTGTGTGTGTGTGTGCGGCTCAATTGCTAGCTAGCGCGCGGGCCTCCAAACACACATACATATTATTTCTTGGACTAGACAAAAAATGACTTTAATAATTATTTTGTATTTATTTTAGAGGGTGGCAGACGTGTTAAAGGGAGGGAAAACATTGATGTGTGTGTACGACGATGACGGCGCCTCGCTACAGTACGGATTTTCAACGGCACACGGCCGATCGAAGAAGTGGGAGAGGAGAGAAACCTTGTCCTTTTCATATTTTGTGTTGTTGTTGTTGTTGTTGTTGTTTATGGGACAAGTTATGGCGGAGAGATAGAGAGAGAAAGAGAGAGAGAGAGAGAGAGAGGAACTACTGTAGAGTAAAGCCACTAGAGAGAGAGAGAGAGGAACTAGTGTATTAAGCCATTGAGAGAGAGAGAGAGAGAGAAAGAGAGAGAGAGAGTAATAAAATGATGGAAAATATGAGTGGGAGAGAGGGAACAAGTGTGGCAGAGAGAGAGAGAGAGAGAGAGAGAGAGAGAGAGGAGTGGGGAGAAACAGAGAGGGAGAGAGAGATTGGGTAAAACACTGAGAGGGTTAAAGACACGAAATGAGTGGGAGGGAGAGAATGAGTGAGAGGGAGAGAGATACAAGAGAGGGAAGAACAGAAACGGGAAAAGGAAGAACAGGAGGAGAGGGAAGAACAGAAACAGGAAAGAGAAAGAGAAACAGGAGAGGGAAGAACAGTAACAGGAGAGTGAAGAACAGAAACAGGAGAAGGAAGAACAGGAACAGGAGAGTGAAGAACAGAAACAGGAAAGAGAAAGAGAAACAGGAGAGGGAAGAACAGAAACAGGAGAGGAAAGAACAAGAACAGGAAAGAACAGAAACAGGAGAGAAGAACAGAAACGGGAGAGGGAAGAACAGAAACAGGAGAGGGAAGAACAGAAACAGGAAAGAACAGAAACAGGAGAGAACAGAAACAGGAGAGAACAGAAACAGGAGAGAACAGAAACAGGAGAGAAAAACAGAAACATGAGAGAAGAACAGAAACGGGAGAAGGAAGAACAGTAGAAGGAAAGGGAAGAACAGAAATAGAAGAGAACAGAAACAGAAGAGAACAGAAACAGGAGAGAAGAACAAGAACAGGAGGGAAGAACAAAAACAGAAACAAATGACAGAAGAGAAACAGAAGGAGAGGGAAGAACAGAAACAGGAGAAGAACAATAACAGGAGAGAATAACACGAACAGGAACAAAAGAGAGCAAGGAGAAACATGAGAGAACAACAAGAACAGGAGAGAAGAACAAGAACAGGAGAGAAGAACAAACAGGAGAGGGAAGAACAGAAAAAGGAAAGAGAAGGACAAGAACAAGAGAGGGAAGAACAGAAAAAGGAAAGAGAAGGACAAGAACAAGAGAGGGAAGAACAGAAAAAGGAGAGGGAAGAATAGAAACAGGAGAGGGAAGAACAGCAACAGGAGAGGGAAGAACAGAAACAGGAGAAGGAAGAACAGAAAAAGGAGAGAGAAGAACAGAAAAAGGAAAGAGAAGGACAAGAACAGGAGAGGGAAGAACAGAAAAAGGAGAGGGAAGAACAGAAACAGGAGAAGGAAGAACAGAAAAAGGAAAGAGAAGGACAAGAACAAGAGAGGGAAGAACAGAAAAAGGAGAGGAAAGAACAGAAACAGAAGAGGGAAGAACAGAAATAGGAGAGGGAAGAACAAGAACAAGAGAGGGAAGAACAGAAAAAGGAAAGAGAAGGACAAGAACAAGAGAGGGAAGAACAAGAACAAGAGAGGGAAGAACAGAAACAGAAGAGGGAAGAACAGAAAGAGGAGAGGGAAGAACAGAAAAAGGAGAGGGAAGAACAGAAAAAGGAGAGGGAAGAACAGAAAAAGGAGAGGGAAGAACAGAAACAGAAGAGGGAAGAACAGAAACAGAAGAGGGAAGAACAGAAAAAGGAGAGGGAAGAACAGAAACAGGAGAGGGAAGAACAGAAACAGAAGAGGGAAGAACAGAAAAAGGAGAGGGAAGAACAGAAAAACGAGAGGGAAGAACAGAAAAAGGAAAGAGAAGGACAAGAACAAGAGAGGGAATCTTTTTAAACAAGAGCAGAAGAATGAAGAACAAGAGAGAGTAGAAGAGAAGCAGGATAATGAAAACAGAAGAAAATGAAAGAAGAGAAAGAGGAGAGGGTATAGAACAGGAATAATACTTGTAAACCAATCTCTCACTTCTATTAATAACATCTAAGTTGTCTGTCTGTGTGTCTGTCTGTTTTTTTTTTTTGTTTTTTTTAACTAACTAACTATTATTAAGGAACCCTGTGTGTGTGTGATGTAGTCAGAAAATTGAAGGTAAATGAGTCCTTCCAATATTATCACGAAACACACACACACACACACACACACACACACCTATCTGGAAGGAGCTTGTTTCGTGGCATAATAGTCAGGAGGTATCAGAAGCCTCCAGTTATCATACACGATCACAGGGTCCTTAAGGGGGTATTTCACTTTTGTTACATTGGAGTGCCTTGATTCCTCCAAAGTATACCATAGGAAACAGGACCAGATGAACAAAAATAATGGTGTTCTGTTGTTTGGAATAGTTTGGAGGATTCAGTTACTCCAGATTTATCAACACTGTACTTCCCATCTACATCTTAATTAACATCTACAAAATATAATTAATGTTGTATCTGAACTGAAATCTGTACTGTACATACATACATATTGTGTGTTTGACTTTCACTAGTATTATAATTATCAAAGCTTAGAAGAATCAATAGTTTTTCAATTCACCCACAAAAAGATCGAACGACATTCTCCCTCTAAGGACCCTGTGATTGTGTATGTGTATTGGAGGCTTCTGATTCCTCCAAACTATGCCAGGAAACGGACACACTCAATGGTACAGTACATACTAACAGGAGATATGTTTTGTGGCATAGTTTGGAGGAATCAGAGACATACCAATTCACCAACAAGAGAATCTCCCCTTGAAGGACCCTGTGATCGTGTATGGGAATTGGAGGCTTCTGATTCCTCCTGACTATGCCACGAAACAAGCTCCTTCCATATAGGTGTGTGTGTTTCGTGTCAATATTTGAAGGACTCATTTAAAGTGGTCATTCTTTTTTGTTACATTGGAGTGCCTTGATTCCTCCAAAGTATGCAAGGAAACAGGACCAGAAGAGCGAAAATAATGGTGTTCTGTTGCTTGGAGGATTCAGTTGCTCCAGATTTACCAACACAAAACTTCCTCCTTAATTAACTCCACTTTTCTGACTACATCACAGGGTCCCATAAAGTGAGTGAATGGGGGAGTTGTTGTTTTTTCCACAGTACCTTCTTGTTCTGTCCTCTGTGATGCATAATGTTAACCTTTACCTTTATCTACCTGTGTGTCAATCTTCATCCTGGACACACACACACACACACACATACACACACACACAGGAGACAACAATATCCATGCAGTCTCTCATCCATACAACCATCCATACATCACCTGTGTTCCAATCTTCATCCAACACATACATACACACACAGGAGAAAACAACATCCATCCATCCCTCACCTGTGTCAATTTTAATCCAGGATACACACACACACACACACACAGACACACACGAGACCACAACATCCATCCTGTTTCCCATCCATACATCACCTGTGTCAATATTCATCCAACACACACACACATACACACACACACATAGGAAACAACAACATCCATCCGTCTCTCACCCATCCATCCATCCATCCATACATACATACATACATCACCTTACGAGGCCTGTATGTGTGTTGTATACTCGATGAATTGGAAGATATATACCGATTACAGTAATGTCTTGTTTTCCACGGGTTGGTGTGTTGGGTGTGTGTTGTAATGCATCTATGTACAGTAAGGCCTCAATATACACTGTGTTTATGGGTGTGTAGTGTACAAAGAGAGTTTACTGTACATAGATCATAACAAACACGCTCCTTCCCTATAGGTGTGTGTGTTTCATGGCAATATTTGAAGGACTCGTTTAACTCCACTTTTCTGACTACCTCATGGGGTGCCTTTGGTTACATTGGAGTGCCTTGATCCCTCCAAAGTATGCCACGAAATAGGACCAAGTTAACAAAAATAATGGTGTTCTGTTGCTTGGAATAGTTTGGAGGATTCAGTTGCTCCAGATTTACCAACACAAAACTTCTCCATTAAGGGGGTGCGGGAGTAGGGGGACAGGCTTGGGGGGGGGGACTGGGGGGGTACGGGAATAGGGGGAAAGGCTTGGGGTGGGAAGAAAGCCTGTCCCCTATTCCCGCACCCCCCTAACCCCCCCCCAAGCCTGTCCCCTTACTCTTGCACCCCCCAAAAACAAACCCGCACCCCCCTAACCCCCCCCCCCAAGTCTGTCCCCTTACTCCCGCACCCCCCAAAAACCCCCACACCCACCTAACCCCCCCCCAAGCCTGTCCCCTTACTCCTGCACCCCCCAAAAAAAACCCCGCACCCCCCTTACCCCCCCCCTACCCAAGTCTGTCCCCCTATTCCCGCACCCCCTTAAAGTGAGTAAATGGGCAGCATTGGTATTTTTTCCAGGGCCCCCATTACACACTACATGGGTTTATGGGTGTGTAATGTACAGAGTGTGTTTACTGTACATAGAATCATTACAAACATTACATTACATACCCATAACACCAACAGTAGAAAAACAAGGCATTATTATACTCTTCAAACAACAACAACAAAAACACCTATATAATTATACCGTATACTGAAGGAATGTATTTGTTTCATGGTGCAGTAAGGAGAAATATGTACCTTATCTTTTTTTATATATATATATATATTTATTTATTTATCTATTAATTTATTTATTTTTTTATTTATTTATTTATTTATCTATTTATTTATTCATTATTATTGTTATTATTATTATTTTTATTTTTATTATTATTATTATTATTATTATTATTATTATTATTATTATATTTATTATTATTATTATCATTATATTCTTTAACAATAGAATCTGTTCCTTTACGTCTGACCCCACCCCCCTTCCTTCCTTCCTCCCAATGTACCCACCCACACCACCCCACCCCACACCAACACACACCCTGTATATTCTGGGTGGGTGGGTGGGTGGGTGACTTTAACGCTAAACACATTCTCTCTCTCTCTCTCTCTCTCTCTCTCTCTCTCTCTCTCTGTGTGTGTGTGTGTGTGTGCAAGCTGACAAACGCGAGGCAGCCCCATCTCTGTGCCTGTGTGTGTGTGTGTGTATGTGTGTGTATTGACAGACATAACTGATTGATTGATTGATTGATTGGTTGGTTGACTGATATTAGACGCCGCAGAACAGACAGGTCATATAGCGCCGGAGAAAGGTGATTTAGAGGTGAGGCAACAAGCACAAAAGGTCACTGATGATTTTGAAGTGAGGATAGGGATCGACTATGGTCCTAAGGGGTGTCCAAACCATACGTATAGGGAAGGACTCATTCATTATTCTTGTCACACATTTCCCTCTCACTTTCTTTCATCTACTGTTATCCTCTCCTCACTTTTCTCCCTCCACATCTCTCACTTTCCTCCCTCCACACCCCTCACTTTTCTCCCTCTATACCCTCACTTTCCTCCCTCCACATCTTTCACTTTCCTCCCTCCACACCTCTCACTTTTCTCCCTCTATACCCTCATTTTCCTCCCTCCACACCTCTCACTTTCCTCCCTTCACACCCCTCACTTTCCTCCCTCCACACTTCTCACTTTCCTCCCTCCACACTTCTCACTTTCCTCCCACTATACCCTAACTTTCCTCCCACCACACCTCTCTCTATACCTTCATTTTCCTCCCTCCACACCTCTCACTTTCCTCCATTCACACCCCTCACTTTCCTCCCACACTCACTTTCCTCCCTCCACACCTCTCACTTTCCTCCCTCCACACCTCTCACTTTCCTCCCATTATACACTCACTTTCCTCCCTCCACACTCCTCACTTTCCTCCCTTCACACACTCACTTTCCTCTTTCCACACCTCTCACTTTCCTCCCTCCACATCTTTCACTTTCCTCCCTCTATGCCCTCAATTTCCTCCCTCCACACCACTCACTTTCCTCCCTCCACACCCCTCACTTTCCTCCCTCTATACCTTCACTTTCCTCCCTCCACATCCCTCACTTTCCTCCCTCCACACCACTCACTTTCCTCCCTCTATACCCTCACTTTTCTCCTTCCACACCCCTCACTTTCCTCCCTCCACACCTCTCACTTTCCTCCCTCCACACCCCTCACTTTTCTACCTCCACACCCCTCACTTTCCTCCTTCCACACACTCACTTTTCTCCCTCCACACCTCTCACTTTCCTCCCTCCACACCTCTCACTTTCCTCCCTTCACACCACTCACTTTCCTCCCTTCACACCACTCACTTTCCTCCCTTCACACCACTCACTTTTCTCCCTCCACACCACTCACTTTCCTCCCTTCACACCACTCACTTTCCTCCCTTCACACCACTCACTTTCCTCCCTTCACACCACTCACTTTCCTCCCTCCACACCACTCACTTTCCTCCCTTCACACCACTCACTTTCCTCCCTCCACACCACTCACTTTCCTCTCTTCACACCACTCACTTTCCTCCCTTCACACCACTCACTTTCCTCCCTCCACACCACTCACTTTCCTCCCTTCACACCACTCACTTTCCTCCCTTCACACCTCTCACTTTCCTCCCTTCACACCTCTCACTTTCCTTCCTCCACACCTCTCACTTTCCTCCCATTATACACTCACTTTCCTCCTTCCACACCTCTCACTTTCCTCCCTCCACACCCCTCACTTTCCTCCCTTCACATACTCACTTTCCTCCTTCCACACCTCTCACTTTCCTCCCTCCACACCTCTCACTTTCCTCCCTCAACACCCCTCACTTTCCTCCCTCCACCCCCCTCACTTTCCTCCCTCTATACCCTCACTTTCCTCCTTCCACACCCCCAATTTCCTCTCTCCACACCTCTCACTTTCCTCCCTCTATACCCTCACTTTCCTCCCTCCACACCTCTCACTTTCCTCCCTCCACACCTCTCACTTTCTTCCCTCCACACCCCCACTTTCCTCTCTCCACACCTCTCACTTTCCTCCCTCTATACCCTCACTTTCCTCCCTCCACACCTCTCACTTTCCTCCCTCTATACCCTCACTTTCCTCCCACCACACCTCTCTCTATACCCTCACTTTCCTCCCTCCACACCTCTCACTTTCCTCCCTCCACACCTCTCACTTTCCTCCTTCCACACTCTCAATTTCCTCCCTCCACACCTCTCACTTTCCTCCCTCCACACCTCTCACTTTCCTCCCATTATACACTCACTTTCCTCCCTCCACACCCCTCACTTTCCTCCCTTCACATACTCACTTTCCTCCTTCCACATCTCTCACTTTCCTCCCTCCACACCTCTCACTTTCCTCCCTCCACACCCCTCACTTTCCTCCCTCCACACTCTCACTTTCCTCCCTCTATACCCTCAATTTCCTCCCTCCACACCACTCACTTTCCTCCCTCCACACCCCTCACTTTTCTCCCTCCACACCTCTCACTTTCCTCCCTCTATACCCTCACTTTTCTCCTTCCACACCCCTCACTTTCTTCCCTCCACACCTCTCACTTTCCTCCCTCCACACCTCTCACTTTCCTCCCTCCACACCCCTCACTTTCTTCCCACTATACCCTCAATTTCCTCCCTCCACACTCTCACTTTCCTCCCTACACACTCTCACTTTCCTCCCTCCACACCCTCACATTCTCCTCCTTCTAGACACCACTCACTTTCCTCCCTTCCACACCCCTCATTTTCCTCCCTCTCGACTCCTAACCCCCAACTTTCCTCCCTTTATATATATATCCCCACCCTCCCTACCTTCCTCCCTCCACATTCACCTCCTTCCATATTCACCTCCTTGCCTCACACTGCACACAACACAACACAACACAACACTTCCTAACATGTCTCCACTCTTCCTTCACCCACTCCACCCACCAGTTTTACACGAACATAATAATAATCAGTACAGTATATAAGTTTACCAGTGTACAATTACGAGCCAAAAACTCATGCAACACCTTCCAATGAAACAGACTCGAAAAATGATGTGAAACTATAGCTGTTGATCTCTGTAATATTGGTTCATTTGATTCTGACTCATGACTCACTTTCATTCACCCTTTGCAGGATTTTTGACCGTGACTGTACAAGACCTTTCCTCATAGAATTTACCTCACAACTAGTTTCACACTTTTTCCACCAATCATCTTTCTTTCATACAGTTCTAACCCTTACTGCTACCTCCTACCAAGATGCTGAACGTTTTTTTTTTTTTTTTTTTTTTTTTTTTTTTTTTCAGAGATCCAGTCAGAGGTAATGTCCGGCATGTTTCGTGACGCCCCTCATTGCTATGGTAGTCACGCAATCTTGACACGACATTGTGATGTGTATAGCTGTGACGTGGATTTGTTTTGGTAACCTATCATCGCTTTACATGGTTGATTAGCCAGCCAGCAGAACCCACCTATTCATTCAGTATGCTTGGAGGGTGTACGAGGATTCCTTCTCACACACCAACTTTGGATCTATGAATTGATAGCTGTCCATTGATGCCATCCAATCACAGGCCACATCCTGGTAAGATACAGTTACTACAGTATAATAACATCTCTATTTTTAACATGTCTTTACCAGTCACTCATAACTATATAGTCTATTTACAGTTTATAATATACAGTATGAGTTACTATGTCTGTCACCTGTCCTTGTATGAACGTTCCAGTGTATTAAATTAATGCATGTGTGTCAATACATAATACATATAGCTTACATACATTCATGTGTCTATAGCCAGGACAGGTATGACTGGGAAACATTTTTAGTCTCAGCGAGTTTGTTTTAAAATAACAATAATAACCAAGATGGTGTGATGTGTGTAGGGAGGGAGGGCTGTGTTAGGGCGCGGTGAGGGCAGCATGGAGAATGTAAACACGGAGTAAAACACACACACACACACACACACAACAAATACAGAAACTCGTGGTGATGGCAACAAGAGCCTAACTTATACAGTGTCCAATTGCTGATAACTAGGGTTTAGGGCTCGGTCTGTCTTCCCACCATATGTATGACAAATGACACACATGGGAAAAATAATGAAATCTTATCCATCAACGTAAACTTCTGCTGCACTTTACTATGTATCCACTACGGCTGTTCCAGAGAAGATATTTAATACACTATAGTACTCAGGAAGTGCATCATTAATACAGTATACAATATTACAATGCAGTAATAGCAATGATGATGTGAGGATTACGTGTGTGTATGTGTGTGTACGAGTGATATTCTCTGTGTGTGTGTGTGTGGCGAATACTGTATATATGTATATGAGGTGTGGTATGGTATCAACAGCTGTGGCAGATAATTTCCGTGTCCGTCTGTATAACCCTAGCTGCAGTGTAACATTTAAGGGGAGATGCTTTTGTTGGTGAATTGGAACGTCTATATGATCCCTCCAAACAATGCCAGGAAACAGACGCCCTCAATATATGATACAGCAGTACTGTACTAATACGGGATCTGTTTCGTGGGATAATTTGGAGGAATCAGCAGAGACGTTACAAAATAATCTCCCCTTCACTAACTTCCATATAACTAACTTTACGTTCAATATCCATACCTGTAATATTAAAGTGTTTCAACAGAGCTGCTGGTCCAACAATCCATCACACGTACAGAAACACATAGAAGTAAACAAAATACAATGAACAGATCCTATAGGGCCATAGGCTATAGCAACAATAAACTTTTCAATTCAATTCATGTCCTCGTTGCATAAATATGTATATTGTTACGTTAGGTAGTTAATACATGAAATAGCTACACAGTTAATTATTTCCTCTACTACATTCTGAACCTAACAATAACATAGAAAATAGACTTATTGCTATAAATAATTTCCATCTCATAATCCCCCCCCCCCTCTTCCCCAGGAATATAGGCTACGTGGTAACGTGGTTCTCTTGTATCGTATTTACCATTAACTAAACTGTCTGATCACTGTATAGGACTGGGTTATGCTACACCAACCAAAGGATCAAGACAGTCTAACTCTGGGAAGACCGATAATTAATTAAATAACACACACACACACACACACACACAAAATAAGCCCTAGCCTAGAGAGAAGTGAGGGAGTCCCCAAGCAGACGACATCACGAGTAGAGAGTTACCAGCGCCATCTATTGCACCATAAGGTCTCTAATATGGCCTTCCAGTCAGCCACAAGCCACATCATGGGTGTTTACGAGATTGTAGTTAAACCTCATTTACCTATTATCCAAGACGATATTCATTAAACCAACAAAGGGTTATTACACTCTTCTAACAAGCAGTAATATCTCAACACAGAATACTGACTCCATTACAAAACTAAAAATATTAAATCCATCGTTACCCACGCCAAACGTTCCCAGTGACTTCCCACAGTCTATCTACACAAGCCTAACACATTTATCCTTCGTTTCTGACCATTAGCAAACACTCCTTTACTCAAACATGATCTACCTCGATAAAATAGATGTACTCGGATCCTCTAAAACGAACAGGGAACCCAAGAAACAAGAATTTGACTCATGGATGAAGTGAAATGCGCAAACGTGTGCTTATGGGGAGATTCTCTTGTTGGTAATTTGGAGGGCTACAGCTGAGATTCCTCCAAAGTATGCCAGGAAGTAGACGACCCTAATGTTACTTACATGGGGAATCAGTTTCGTGGCATAATTTGGAGGGATCAGCTGTAGCCTTCCAATTCACCAACAAGAAAATATACCCTTAACAGCCAATGAAAGTCTGAAATCTCATTTTGTTGTGTGAGGCTTTCTTCCCTTCCCTGCTCTTCCCCGCTCCCTACCCTACACTCTCACTCAGTCCTCAGACCACGACTTGTTTCCACCAGGTACATGAGTGTCCTATAATCTTCTAAAGGCGGAAGGGGGCTGGAGGAAGTACAGTTACGGACAGATGAAACAGACACACCTGCTGAAACGGACAGGGCCCCTCATTGAACATAGGGAAGTATGAGACGTTGTGTGTGTGTGTGTGTAAAGGCGACTCGTGTGTCCTCTTCTATGTTTGATAAGAGGGCCGTTGGAAGTGTCTGATTCTCTTGTCCGGAACCAGGGTCCATATTCTATGGACCGTGGTCCGGAACTATACAATATTTCCACTACAAGCAGCAACGACTGAAGGAACGTTAGTCACAATGAAGAAAAGTTCATGGTGTAGGTGATATGTTTCGGGGCCTTTAAGGGGGAACTAGTACAGTGTTAGCAAATCCTGATAACTGATTCCTCCAAACTATTCCAAGCAACAGGACACCATTATTTTTGTTCATATGGTCCTGTTTCCTGGCATACTTTGGAGGAATCATAGCACTCCAATGTAACAAAAGTGTATTACCCCTTTAACCCAAATTATCCAAGTAAGCAAAGCCGAATACTGTCCCTCCTCCAACAATTACATTCTGCTGGATTAGACCATACAGACCATGTAGCTAGCAGCACATATGGCAAAAGGACTAAAAACAAATGAAGAGAGAGAGAGAGAGAGAGAGAGAGAGAGAGAGAGAGAGAGAGAGAGAGAGAGAGAGAGAGAGAGAGAGAGAGAGAGAGAGAATAATAATAAGAGGGAAAAAATAATTAGGCTCGAAACTGAGTACGATTGGGAATAGAACCAAATGACACGCTGAACTGAGAGATAATAATAATAATAATAATAATAAAGGTATGGCGCGAAACTGAGTACGATTGGGAATAGATTATCATGTTTCCAAGGTCTTATGCCATCCTCCTCCCCCCTCCCCCTACAACCCCACCCAACCACACACTCACCCTCAGGCCAAACTCAATATATAATTTCTCTGGTAAACTATTATATTCCGTTTGGCCCACCATGTATCAAATAACGTCATGGCCTTTAGCGACAACGTTCCCCAGAGTGTTGGGGCTTGTACTAAAGATAAATAAAGAACTTAAAAAAAAGAAAAAATCTACCTCTCGTTACTATTGTTTGTTCCATGATTTGTTCCCTAATATTTTTCTTGCCATGATTCCAAAGACGTATTATTATTATTATTATTATTATTATTATTATTATTATTTTGGATAACCTCAGTAGCTTGCATGTGTCATTTTTGTATCTACTCTTCAATGATTGACTGACTCGGGACCGAAGGGATGCCACAAACATTAAAGTATTGACCATGTACAGTTGCCCACACATGAATCTGGTACGCCTCGCTACTTGTGAGATACCTACAACAGGAAGGAAAGTGAGCAAAAGTTATAGTTTGTTGACAAGCAGACAGTAATAATATTTTACTGTCTGCCTGTCAACAAACTACATCTTTTTTCACTTTCCTTTCTTTTGTAGCCACCTCACAAGTAACAAGCCATGCCAGCTTCATGTGTGGGCAACTGTACATCTTGGGAATGAGACTGAATAATTGATCTTATGAATTAATTCCCACGTGGTTACCTCACCCATCTGTCACTGTATAATATATGGGTCGTATGATAAAGGGACCTTGTGATGTAGTTGGTATTTTGGAGGTAAATGAGTCCTTCGAATATTGCCACGAAACACTATCTATATGGAAGGAGCGTGTTTCGTGGTATAGTCAGGAGGAATCTGAAGCCTCCAATTTTCATACACTATCACAAGGTCCTTAAGGGGGTAATACTCTTTTGGTACATTGGAGTGCCTTGATTCCTCCAAAGTATGCCAGGAAACAAATGGGACCAATCAACAGATTAACAAAAATAAATAATAGTGGTCTGTTGCTTGGAATAGTTTGGAGGAATAATTTGCTCCAGATTTACCAACACTGGAGCCTACTACCACCTTATTTATAACACTCTAAATATTACAACACCCCTACCATGGTCTGGATATGAACCTACAACCCCCTAACCTCACAGGCCTACCCTAATTATTACAACCTCCTGGATATGAACCTACAACCACCCTCCCACCCCCCATTCCCTGACCCACCCTAATTATTACAACCTCCTGGATATGAACCTACAACTCCCCCCCCCCATTCCCTGACCCACCCTAATTATTACAACCTCCTGGATATGAACCTACAACTCCCCCCCCCCCATTCCCTGACCCACCCTAATTATTACAACCTCCTACCATGGTCTGAATTTGAACCTACAACCACCCTCCCACCCCCCATTCCCAGACCCACCCTAAATATTACAACCCCCTACCATGGTCTGGATATGAACCTACGATCCCCCCCTCCCCCTCCCCCCTAACATTTCCTGACCCACCCTAAATATTACAACAACCCATACCATGCTCCAAATTTGACTCTATAACCCCTCCCCCCCCCCCATTCTCTGGTCCACCCTAAATATTACAACAACCCTACCATGACCTGAAAATTAACCTACAACCCTCCTCCCCCCCCTCCATTCCCAGGCCTACCCTAATTATTACAACCCTCTACCATATGGTCCAAATTTGAACCTACAACCCCTCCCCCTCCCTCCCCCCCATTCCCAGGCCCACCCTAAATATTACAACACCCCTACCATGCTCCAAATATGAACTTACACCCCTCCCTCTCCCCTCTCCCCATTCCATTCCCAGGCCCGTGACGTCATAGGTAAAAAAACCTCTACTATAAATTATTACTCAAACACAACGGGTTCTTTTCCTGTACAGTAACTAAGATATGGCGTGAGTACATGCATATAATTATCACCTATGACGTAAGATTTTGTTGTTGCTTGGAAATAATAATAATAATAATAATAATAACAATCTTAAGGGACCATGACTGTGATGTAGTCAGAAACTTGGAGGTAAACGAGTCCTTCAAATACAGCCACGAAACACACACACACACACACACACACACCTACAAACACACCTACAGTATATGGAAGGAGTTTGTTTTGTGGCATAGTCAGGAGGAATCAGCAGGCCTTCAATTTCCATACACGATCATTGGGTCATTAATCTTTGTGTTGTTGACATGATTAATTTGTCCGGTTTGATAACAAGAAGAATATTATTAGTCCTATGTTGATCAGAGAATATTGACTGATATAAATAGGCGCCATCCACAACAGCGAGGTCATATGGCGCCCGAGAAATGAGGTGACTGATAGATGGGACAGTAAGCACAAAAGGTAACAGATAAAAAAAAAATGGGACAGTTGTAGGAATGAAAGTAGTGACCATTTAGTGGCCTTTGATGACACGTAAAGATACTGGGGAGGTATTCCTAGCCCCCCCCCCCCTCATACCTAACCCAGGGAGGAGGATCAGAGAAATATGTGTTTACTGTATAAATTGTAAGTCTTTAAGGGGAGATTGATTTTCTTGTTGGTAAATTGGAAGGCCGTATATAAAAAATGGAGGCTTCTGATTCCACCTAACCATGCCACGAAACAAGCTCCTTCCTTATAGGTGGTGTTTCGTGGCACTATTTGAAGGACTCATTTACCTTCAATTTTCTGACTACAACACAGGGTCCCTTAAGGTGGTAATTCCCTTTTGTTACATTGGAGTGCCTTGATTCCTCCAAAGTATGCTAGGAAACAGGCCCAAGTTAATATAAATAATGGTGTTCTGTTGCTTGGAATAGTTTGGAGGATTCAGTTACTCCAGATTTACTAACACAAAACTTCTCCCTTAATTAATAACTGTTGATTTATGGTTAGGAAAAGGTGTTAAAAAGGAGATTATAATACACAGACTCGTATGCAAGAATATTCGTGGTGGTGTATACGATGACGTGGTACATACGATGGCTCCATAGACAGATAACAGCAGGGTCGTTGTATCTGCACCACGTCGTCGTAAATACTAAGGGAGTTCTAGCATATGTACACTCGAGTTCGTAAAAAAATTCGCGACCACGTGTACTTAAATGTTTATGTTATTTGAGCTGGTAACATTGATTTTTTGGGGAGGAATCAGAGTAGGTGGAACATAGTGGAATGACATGATACAATCTTTCGCCTACAATGACACCTTCCCCACGCCACTAGTGTTATCAGCTCAGATGACATAAACATCTATATATAGGTACTGTACGTGGTCGAGAATTTACAAACTCGACTGTACGTACCACGGCCCATAATTACAATATCCAGGTCACCACTGGAATTCAAGTACACACACACATATATAACGTAAATATATATTGCACACACACACACACCGAAATATTCAGTATATTGTCGACACACACAAGACCAATAGACTCAAGTTTTCTATTGGTCTTGGACACACACAGCCTGATACATATACCGTAATATACAGTACATTGTCGACACACACTCATAACGTAATACACACGCACCGTAATACAGTACACACACACACATAACGTAATACACACGCACCGTAATATACAGTACACACACACACACATACCGTAATATACATTGTCGACACACACACACACACACACCGTAATAATTATACAGTACACACACACACACACCGTAATATACATTGTCAACACACACACCGTAATATACAGTAAATCGTCAACACACACACCTTAATATATATTGTCGACACACACACACAACCTGACACACTTACCGTAATATACATTGTCGATTCAAGTACAGATATGATGATAACTAAACCCAGAGGCAGCGCGGTTACCAACTAACCTATTAATATCATCATTCCCAGAGTGTAAACATCAGCAGATGCTGACAAGAAAATATTGGGGGAACTGCTGGAATGTGTATCGATTTGTTTACATGCATAATTAAGGTATTCCATTATCAATTCTAACACACCGGAGAGTAACCACAAAAATAAAAATAATTAACGTTATTCTGAAGTAACTAGTAATAGCTTGAGGTATCAATCCCACCTCACCTAGCTTACTGCAAGTCAATATAGAAGTGTCTCAGTTGTATTTATTTTCGGTGTTACTGGCGGGGATTTGAATTTAGGGGGAGATTATTGTGTTGGTGAATTTGAAGGACACATTTAACTGCAAGTTTCTGACTACATCACAGGGTCCCTTAAGGGTGATAGCATACTTTTGGTTGATAGATTAGAGCACCTTGATTCTTCCATAGTATGCCAGGAGACTGCTGGACCAGATTCATAAAAATAAGGAGATCCTGTTGCTTAGAATAGTTTGGAGGAATCAGTAGTTACTTCAAATTTACCAATACGTACGGAACTACCTCCTTAAATCCCAAATGTTAAATACTATACAGAATTGAATGTCCCTCTTTAAAATTTACGTCATTCGTATACAACTATACATGCAGTTTATAGCAAAATGGTTCTCTGTCCATAATGTGTAGTAATAACTTTTACTCCGACATACTAATGTATAAAATAAACACTGGAATGATATTGGTTAAACTAATCATACATGCAACATATCTAATCAAAAGTTTGGGTAAAATTTATTATCTATATTATTACATCACATCTATATTTATCATCGTAAGCTTTACTGATGTCGTATAAATAAAATATCCTCACGCTGTACAGTAATTTATTTTATTCGTACTAAAAAAATTAATTAAAAAAATAATAATTGTTTATATTCTATTTTCGTTCCCCAGTCCTTCCAAGAGATTCGCTAATTAACTCACGGGTATTATATTAATGCATAGGAAATCAAACGGATGACGTGGGTTTATAAATTACGTGTTTCCTACGCCAAGCCGAATCGTACTACTACAGAAACTACAAACGACACAACTAAAATGAATCGACACGTTTTCAGGCAACGTGGAAAATGTCTGCGACGGAGAGACAAGAAGAGCAACAACCTCCCCCTCTGAAGACCCAGCTCGTACTGAATTTCGCCCAGGCCGGCAGGCCGGAGAGGAGTTTTCCGGCAGCCAACACTAAAGAAGCCTCAGCGTGTGGACGAGTTGCCACACACTGCTATGGGGCCACCAATAACATCCATTTAACACCAAAACATGTCTGGTGTGCGAAATATACCATGCTCTAGTCTACCCATTGATTCTTTACACGTGTCCTCAGTTTGGTAAAGTCTATGTGACTCTCTTACACTTACTGTGGGTTCAAAAATAAGTTAATTTATAAAACAAATTTGTGAGTTTGAAAGGAATGGCTGTGGAAAATATTTTGTTGGTGAGCAAGAAAACGATACAGAACCTGGATGAAAATGTTTATTTATGAAAATAATTTGCGGCGTCATCAACAGTATTCGTTACACAGATGAAATTAATTATAAGTGGTATATAATAACAACACACACACACACACACACACATAGTCACACACTGCAAGAGAGGTGAAGGAGTTATAGGTAGGGTCGGTGTGGTAACTAATAAAAGTGATGAAAAGAATGTGACAGTAAATAGATCAATAGTATAGTCTAACATTTCTCTCTCCTCTCTCTCTTTCTCTTTCCTTCTCCACACACACACACACACACAGACACACACACACACAGACACACACACACACACACATATTGGAGTAGGAAAATAATGTCTTTAAGCACACACGCACACATACACAAACAGACATACGTAAACACAAACGCACACACACACACCACCTTAGGACTAACACATACAGTACACACACGCCCCATTATTCTAATTGGATAGAATAAAATAATCACACACACACACACACACACACAACACACAGACCTCCAATTTAACCATAAGTGATTATATCCTTTCCCTTTAATTAATTACCTCCGCCTCCGTTTGTCTGTGTCTGCAATATATATATGAAAAGGTTACTATTACTCTCACTAAGTTTAATAGGTAGATAGGATAGGCATGCAGCTGTAGGAAGGAGTGGTTAAATTTTGCAGGGAACGCAAAGGAAGGTGTGACTGTGATAGCAACGAGGGCAAAGCATGATTGACCTAACTTGACCCTGTCTGTAATTTTTCATGAGTTTTTGGGAGAAGGGAGGGATCTTTAGTAATTGGGTGAGGTGATGTTCTTCCTTTGCAAATTTTTTTTATCTTCTTTCTAACTGTAGTTCTGAAATTGTAAATGGATTAAACTTTTTGTTTTAAATTACAGATTCCTCCAAAGTGTCACGAAACAGATCAGTATAATGTCCTTATTGTGGTTTTGGAAATGAGAGAGAGAGAGAGAGTGTGTATGTGTGTGCAAGATATGTGTGTGTGTATGGGAGAGTGTGTGTGTGCGTGTATAAGAGAGAGAGAGAGAGATTGTGTGTGTATAAGAGAGAGAGAGAGAGATTGTGTGTGTATAAGAGAGAGAGAGAGAGAGAGAGAGAGAGAGAGAGAGAGAGTTTGTGTGTGTATATATATGGGAGAGAGAGAGTGTGTGTGCGTGTATAAGAGAGAGAGAGAGAGAGAGAGAGAGAGAGAGTTTGTGTGTGTGTGTGTGTGTATAGCAGGGAACCCACCTGGTCTGACCACATAACAGGGACAGCGCATGAGTCACCCCCATCCCACCCCGATCCCCATCCCCCCTAAAACATTAACCCCACCCCAGTCCCTCCCCCCCATTCTTTCCTTACCTACCCCCCCCATCCCCCCTAAATATATAAACCCCACCCTAGTCCCTCCCCTCCATTCTTTCCTTACCTACCCCTCCTTCCCTAACACATTACCCCCTCCCCTCTACACATTACCCCCACCCCAGTACCTCCCCTTCATTCTTTCCTTACCTAACTCCCCCCTTCCCTAACACATTACACCCTCCCCCCTACACATTACCCCCACCCCAGTCCCTCCCCCCTTCCCTAACACATTACCCCCACCCCAGTCCCTCCCCTCCATTCTTTCTTTACCTACCCCCCCCCTTTCTCTAACCCAATACACCTCTCCCCTACACATTACCCCCACCCTAGTCCCTCCCCTAACACATTACCCTCTTCCCCTACACATTACCCCCACCTCAATTCCTCCCCTCCATTATCTCCTTACGTCCTAATAACCCCTCCCCCTCACCCACTTAAACCAATCTTTCCCTCTCCCCCCTCCCCCCCACACCTCTTCCCTACCTACCCCAACACCCTCACCCACTCAAACCCATCTCCCTCTCTCCCCTCACCCCCACACCCCTTCGAACATGTCCAATCACCCCCTTCTTTCTTACCCTACCCACTCGAAGGCTAATAATCTTTATGTGTGTGTGTGTGTGTGTGTGTGTGAAAAAGATCGAGTGTTTGTGTGACTGTGTGTAAATTTGGTTGGTCGTGTATTTGTGTAAAAAAAGCGCGTGTGTGTGTGTGTGTGTGTGGTGGGTCCTGTATTTGAGAGAGAGAGAGAGAGAGAGAGAGAGAGAGAGAGAGAGAGAGAGAGAGTGTGTGTGTGTGTGTGTAACGTACGCTAAAACACTGTCTGTTAAACTTCCTGGGAACAAAAATCAGGATGAACTGAATTTTTGATGTTGACCTTTAAAGAAACGTTTGATCTTTACCAGTGACCTTGACCTTTAACCTTACAAGTTAAGTATGTGTGTGTGTGTGTGTGTGTGTGTGTGTGTGTGTGCTTACCAAACTGCATTTTTACAATACTGAGTCAGGCACTTTCTATTTTATCATACCTGCAGTACATGTATTTAATTCTATGAATGTTCTTTGAGTGTGCTATGTGTGTGTGTGTGTGTGTACTTACTTATGAATGTTCTTTGAGTGTGCTATGTGTGTGTGTGTACTTACCTATGAATGTTCTTTGAGAGTGTGTGAGAGTGTGTGTGTGTGTGTGTACTTACCTAACTGCATTTTTACAGTCAGGCTCATGTTGCCCCGTCTTCATTTACCATTAAATAATAATAATAATAATAATAATAATAATAATAATAATAATAAACAGTTTAGTGTGTGTGTGTGTGTGTTATCCGGAGTGGCAGTAGGGATTTAAAGATTGTGCAACAGCCCCGGGATGTTTAGGCTAGCATAGTATTACGGGGGTTGGTAGATACTTTCTATTACAAACCTATAATACAACACGCTATGAATACTATCACAGCTTTATTTACTTTCCCCAAGCTGGTAAACATAATATTGGATGGAGAGACACAGCTAAATTCGACTACAGTATTAATTTTACATCGACGTGGCAAGATTCAATGACAATAATCCTGTAGTTGGTGTATGTAGGTCACTCTATTCTTGTACTGTATCTATGTCGTCTGTTAGTTAATTCTATGGTGCGTGAATATTTTACAAAAATAATCAATAGGGTTATACCTTACCTAAGAAAAGAAGAAATTGCGAGTGCATAAATCTACACCAGTTTTGCATGATAATTTTACTGAATAATGTTCTTTTAATTATCGCCAAAACATAATTTATGTCACACTCGAATGTCAAAAATTTGTACAATGGTTGCAAAGTAAGCTATTTACAAGCTGAAATGGGCTAGTTTTGTTTAAAGCCCGCGGGACACACGGGCGCTTTGGTGGTCGCCAAGCAACGACCAAGACCAATATTCTATTGGTGTTGGCAAGGACTACACTGTCCACACGAGTGGTCTCCGTGTGGCTGAAAACAGCGATTTGTGGTTTAAACTGAGGGATGTGACAAAGAAGCTCACGGCAGCACGGAAACGACAGGCCCAGTGCAGGCCACCCAACGACCACATGTGGTCTGTGTGTCCTGGGCCCAAAATACAAATCGCCGCCACAAGTGTCGGGGATCAGCGTCTCCTGGCCACAGACACTGACACAATCGCTGGTGTACTGGGAAACCTATGGCAAGCCACGGCAACCTTTAGCCACGGACCCCAATACTGTGTGTGGTCCTTAATTGTGTGGCCACCACAAAGCGCACGTGTGTCCCAGGCCTATGACAGTGTAAAATGGAGTGCACTTGGTGGATAGAAGCATTTATTCATTGTACATCGAGGGTCTATTGTACTTTAAAATTCCTATAGCAACTCACGATACACTTGGTGATCTGGATGTAATCAAAATAAAACAATAACAAACAAAGACAAACAATATCTCATTAATTAAGGAACCTGTGATCGTGTACGAAACTTGGTGGCTTCTGATTCATGACTATGCCACGAAATAAGCTCTTCTATATGAATGGTGTTTCGTGGCAATATTTGAAGGACTCATTGATCTCCGATGATATTCTGACTACACCACAGCAGGGTCCCTTAATCCATCGTCAACACCACAGACATATACTTGCATACGACGAATAGATCATAATTTTTATATGAAAGAATATTGATGGTGTGAACGATGTGTGATACGACGACTCCATAGACAAACGACAGAGCCATCATACCAATACCAAACCATCGTAACACCACGGAATATTCTTGCATAAGATGGATCATACACACACACACACACACACACACTTGGCGCGTTATTGCTATCAGAGTTGGGCTATTTTTTTAAAGATTTGGGCTGGTTTTGTACATAATTGTCAACCCTGATGTAAACAATGAAGACAAACGTCACTTAAGGAACGAGTTTCAACAGGGACAACCTTCAGGGACAATAACCTTATTTATGGTAGTAATAACTTAATGTTCATACTTTTAAATAAGATATTAAGGTATATTATAGACAGAATAGATTATAAATATTCACGTATCACTTAATTTCATGTTTTTTTCTGATTAATAAGGTATTTTATAGACAGAACAAATTATACATATTCACGTATAATTTAATTTGGTAAATATTGAAAGAATTACCGTTATTGCGTACGGTTTTTCTACCTTCATTACCCACTTATTTAGACCATTCTGAGACTAGTTTCTTCTATGGCATTTCCTCCGCAAATGCCCCATTTCCAAGATAATCAAATGGGGCATTTTGAAATTAGCCTGACCTGACCTGACCTAACCTAACCTAGACCACATCAGACTACCATGACCTAACCTGGGCAGACTACCGGGACCTAACCTGGGCAAACTACCGGGAAATAACCGTGATAAAGTACAGTAAATGACTGGGGCAAAATACTGGGACCCAGCCGGATCTGGCAACACTGCTGCAAAACTTTCAATAAATACCTTTAATTTTAATACTTTTTTCATAAGATGTTGTTTATATTATAGGCAGAACAGATGATAAAGAATCACATATAACTTAATGTTCATACTTTTTCCCTAAGTTATCAAGGTATTTTATAGATAAAACAGATTGTAAATATTCATGGAGTCGATTCCACAGTGGTTGGTAGTGGTTTGTAAGCACGCAAATGAAAGAATCTTAGCAGTGTTAATGACTTATGGGTGAATTATTTAATGAATTTGGTGAGTAAACTATGTAGTGATCATCATTAACTAACTGTTGGAGAGATTTTGTGAATGTGGATACTCAGATTTTGGAAAATAATGAAGCCTTACAAGTGTGGTTGGTTGGGAAGCTAACAAATGAATACGACTGTGGAATTGGCTCATGGTGTGTGTGCATCCCGAGCATTACTATAATCACACATGAATTGTAACTAATCGCCCTAAAAAATTAACTCGGATTAGGGATGACCTTTTGGTACCTAACCTGGGTATGGAACTGAGGGCCATATTCAAGAACACTAATTTATGTTGCATACAATGGTGTGGTACCTATACGACGGCTCCATAGACAAACAATTGAGCCATCGTACCGGTACCACACCATTGTATACATTATCAATGATCTTTTAAATACATTGACGATATAACTTTACTATCGGACAATACACAACCCTGGGTAAACAATATATTTTTCTAGTGCCTTTTCAGGTACCAAATATGATGAAGTAATATGTTGAATCATTTATATATTTATTTATTTATTTCTGGTTGGGTCGTCATTGTTATTATTCTGTATTACAAATTGATGAAGAATCTTTTTGAATAATTTATTTATTTATTTATTTCTGGTTGGGTCATCATTGTTAATTCATATTACAATATAATACAAACTGAGCAACAAAGAGCATCATCCTTGTTTAATCATACCACCCTAACTCTTGTACTAATTTCAGGTTGTGTTATTACAGTCGCATCACCCACAAGACTACTCGTAGATTCCAGCTTCATCCAGACCAACCGTGACATTGCGGTGGAGGACACACCAACAGATGTCTGTGGTCAGTTAAAGGGGTGCAGGAATAGGGGGACAGGCTTGGGGGGGGGGGGTTTAGGGGGGTTTTGGGGAGTGCGGGAGTAGGGGGACATTCTTTGGGTCGTATGTGAGAATATCCTTGGTGTTGGTGTGGTACCGGTACGACGGCTCTGTTGTTGTTGTTTGTCTATGGAGTCATCGTACCGGTACCACGCTATAGTCAGTACCATGAATGTTGTTGAATATGGTTACCTTGTGTATACTGATAGAGATGTATCAATAATATATAATCAATGTGTATAACCTTGTGTATACTAATAAGAGATATATCAAAAATCAATGTGTATAACCTTGTGTATACTGATAAGAGGTATATCAATTTTTAAAGTGTATAAAATAATGAAACTACTGTGTACATTATGATCAACACATATACAGTTGGCAAAAAAAGTATTGGAACCCCCCTATGGAAAAGCATAATTAATTTCAATGTAAGGGTGGTTCCAATACTTTTTTTGCTGACTGTACATATAACAAATGTTTACCGTATATGATAGAAAAATTTTGGGAATATTTTACGGTCACACAGTTCATTAGTACGATTTTTTTTTTACCAACATTGCCTACTATTTTGGACCATCCCATATTTTAAACCCCAGTCCCTGGCTACTGAGAAAATACACATCTCAAAAATTCCCTGATAAACGTTGAGCTTGGTAATATAGAGCAAACAGTTTGTTGATGGTCATATAGTCTGGAGGAATGAATGTATAACCCCCTAAATTTGCCAGAAAGTATTGCGACTTTCAATGTCTTTTATAGTTATTTCCAGCACCAGATTTAGATTTCTTTTCAGTGGGAGATACCTGGTACTTCTAATTTTCAAATCTAAAAACTGTGGCAACTAATATATGAATATATGAATATGGACTAACACCAATATGAATATTATGCTCCCTCACAAAAACATGAATCAATTAAATGAATAGATAAATAAATAAATAAGTAAATAAATACATAAAAGCTTCCTATCTAAAAGTTCTTGATGTGTATAAATTTTAAGGTTCCCCATAGTATGCCAGGAAACAGGACCAGATGAACAAAAATAATGGTGGCCTGTTGCCTGAAATAGTTTGGAGGAATCAGTTGCTCCAGATTTACTACCAACACTGTACCTCCCCCTTAAAAGTTTATGATATGATCATTTTAACTCATCATACAGGCCATTCATTAATTTAACTAACATTTCCAGGTTGTTGTTGTTGTCCCTAGTGTGGGAGGTGAAGGACAAGACAGAAGAAACACCACCATGCGTTCTCAAGTCCGAGTCAGAGTTAGGCTCAGACCCCGGACGTCCTCCTGAAGCCGCTGTTGTCAGACACGGAACAACGAGGTGATTGTCCTATAGGGTTAAGGAGGTAGTATACTTTTGGTACATGCATTGGAGCACCTTGATTCCTCCAAACAATGCCAAGAAACAGGCCCATATTGACAAATATACTGGTGGCCTGTCTGTTGCATACTTGGAAAAGTTTGGAAGAATCTGTTGCTCCAGATTTACCAACACTGTACTGTACTACCCCCTTAAGGGTAGTAACTGTTGTAGGCAAATTGGAGCACAAGTAGCCCTCTGAACTCCATCATTAAACATGTCTCTGCAGTCTTATGTGGAGGGATTATATTTCTTGGGATATCTTGGAGGAATTAGAGCCCCCGAATTTCCCACAGTAGGTTACTTCCCTTAAGCAGGACATGTATTACTGTGATGGTACAATAAAGGGGGTCACAAAATATGATGTTGAAGTGAATCCCAGATAACAAGAAAGACAACAAAAAAAAACCCTACCCCCCAAAAAAAAATAATAATGATACAATCAAAATGATAATAATAATAATAATAATATAATAATAATAAAAATTAAAATAATAATAATAATAATAATAATAATACCTTGTTTGGCACTTATTTTGGGGCCCGATTTTATTTTTCTTGCTTTGAATGCATAACACTGAGAGGTTAAGACTAATCATACCAGTTATAATTTTACAATCATGACCTATGCATCCAAGCCCAATGCATATATTATTATAGATATTTTTCTTAGTGGGTAGAGGGGAGATTCTCTTCTTGGCAAATTGGAAGGTTACTGATTTCTCCAAACTATGTAAGAAAACAGACAGCCTCAGTGCTACTAATAAGGGATCCGTATCGTACCGCTGTTTGGAGGAATTGAAGACCTTCAAATTCACCAACAAAAGAATCTCCCATTCATAAATAATAACATAATTCTTTATTTTTCCTGCTCCATTTTTCCTCATTCACTTTAACAGGAATCACACATCATATACAGTTTTTATTCAGGAGTTCTCATTTTATCATCTCTAACTTATTCCTGTACAATGAATTAATACTTGTACCCACCACTTCATTACTGATTATTATTCATTGATTAATTCTTGTAATCATGATTTATTTTACTTATTATCCTTTAGTCACTTATTATATAGGAGAGATAAAAGAAAAGGTAATATGAATTATCTCTGTATACTTCAAACATTTCCTTTTTTCATTAATTAGGTACATTAAAATTTCTGGCATTTTGTATGATACAGTACCGTACTGATTTTTAAGCTACGGTACTAATGTGTATAGTTTAATTTAGAATCTAGTAAAAACTGAAACTATTTAATTATAAGGAGTCTACATATCTTAGCTGTAATATGTGTTGGAGAAATTTTTGTTGGCAGTTGTAGTTCATGTGTTTGTTTTCTTCTCAGATGGCTGGCCGGCAACCAAGAACAGAACTTCCACTCAACAAAAAGATTGAACTGATAAAACGAGCCGAGTCCACCAATCTCAGTCAGCGAAAACTTGCCGAGGAGTTTGGCATCGGGCGAACCCAAGTGGGCAGCATCCTGAAGCGCAAGAGGGACTACGAGGACGCCCTGGACCGTAACGAATGTGGGGCCAAGCGGCGATTTGCTTACAGCTCAGCCAACCACGAGGTGAACCGCAACACCTGGGAGTGGTTCATTAGGATGCGGGGACAGAACCTCTCAGTCACTGGCCCCATGATCCAACAACAGGCCCTAAGCTATGCCACAGATCTCGGAATGGTCGACTTCAAGGCCTCCAATGGGTGGCTCGAGGCGTTCAAGAAGCGACACAACATTGGACAATCACGGTCTTGTAGTGGGGAGAACACCAGCCTCGACAGTGACATTATTTCCGAGTGGTATTCCAAGCTGGGTCAGCTGCACAAAGAATACGGACCAGAGGATCTCTACAACATGGATGATATGTGTTGTTTTTACAGGGCACTTCCCGACAGGTCTCTAGTTCTGTGTGATGGCGGTGATGATGCTCAGTCTGTGAATCTCTCCTTGGATAAATTGACAATGTTGCTGTGTTGTAATATGAAGGGTAAATTTCTTCCACCTCTTGTGATAGTGAAGTCAGAGAAGCCACCACCATCATGCTTAAAAAACAACACTACTACCTCCTCCACCTCCTCCTCCTCAGTACAAAACAATCCAGGAGTAGTGAAGTGGAATAAGGAGGGACACTTGACCCCTACATTGTTCTTGGAGTGGGTGAGTGAGCTTGACGTGGTGATGAGACTTGAGCAGCGACACATTCTACTCTTCCTGGACAATGCTCTTTCATCTCACACTCAAGACTCGGCCAATGCGCTCCATAACGTCAAGCTGGTGTTCTTCCCAGCAACACACCTCCAGCCTCTAGACCAGGGTATCATTCATCACATAAAGGTTTACTATAGGAAGCATCTACTGCATCGTGTCTTGGCCATACTCGATAAACAGAACTCTTCCACAATGTCATCTGTACATAACAACCAAATGACCTACACTACATCAACTCTCCACAGCAAGACCTCTTCCACATTATCATCATCAATCAAAAGCAACAATAACAACAACAACAAAACAGACACCACATCTATCCTCAATAACAACCACACCATTTCCACCCTATCATCAATCAACAACAACCACAACTATAATAAAACAGACACCACATCTAGTCATAATAACCACATCTCTGACACATTATGCACCCAGAACATCCACATAACCAATACCACAACATCTATCCATGACCACAATCAGATGTCTGGCTTAGTTGCATCCCTTCTCGCCTCCGTCAGTGTCCTGGATGCCTTGAATTGTGTCTCTGATGCCCTAAAGGATGTAAACCAAGCCGTGGTATTCCGTGGCTTCATGTGCGCTGGTTTTCCGAAGCCGCCGCTACTGGTGGGAGGTGGGGAGGATGACAGCAGCAATCTTCCCCCGCCCCCCGAGGACCCAACCCTAGAGCTGGAGCCCCTGATAGTGAGCGTGGCAGCTGCACTCTCCCTCCCCGACCCCATGACCGCCCAGGAGTAAGCGTCCTTAGAGTTCATTACACCAGTTTCAGAAATGTTCTCAGATGTATGGCCACAAGATTTCCTAGCAGCAGTAGTTGATAAGAAACCTGAAGTGTACTTTGAGTCTGAACTACACCACGAGCAAAACACAGACGACAGCCAACCTGAGTTACAGTACAAACCAAATAACGACATTAGCCGTCCCAGATTTCAGCAAGAGCCCAATAATGCTGTCAGCAGTTTCAGTACAAATGTAATTGATCCCACACCAAAGTCTGAGATCAAGGATGTGGCCACAGCTCTCTACTGGGCTCAACAACTGAAGGTGTTTGCTGTGCAGAGAGCCATGGGGAATCTGGAGTCCACTTTTAGCCAAGGGGTGGACATTCTCACTAAGGAACTTGGCTCAAAAGCAGAATAGATGGTACATATTATCTATGAGTATTATATTCTTCCAAAATTACAAAAACTGCCATAAACAACCAACACCATAGCAATATACAATATCTATAGAATTATTTTGTTGTTTAGTAGTAAAACAGAATACAGTAGAAGTACAAAGCCTTTAGTTCCTGATATTCCATTGTTCTACAGTGAAACAGACCTGCCAGTAGACTTCATCAATACATGAAATCTACACATGTTGAGATCTAATTTGAAACTGAATTCCCAGAATACTCATGCAGCACTCTGAACACATTAACGACTCCAGTACTGTACTGTAATGTACTTGATAATGCTTCTCAAAAGTGAAACAAAATTGCCTTTGAATATCTCTAACTTATGTCCAAATTGCAACTTATGGTGAACAAGGTACTGATTCCAGTCATGTGTTGAACTGCCAGACTTTGTACTGTTATGAAAGCTGGGTAGATACTATGGCTCAGATAGTGAGATAAAATAATATGTATTAAATTTACTGCCATGTGTTGTCACCTGTAAATATATGTAAAGTACTGTACAGTATATTCTGTACAGGATATATTTTATTTTATATAGATTTTATTACAAATTATATTTATGATGTCGCCTACTGCCATATAAATAATGAAAACCCAAGCTCACCTTTTTTAAATGTGAATATGTAGAATTATAAAATAGTCCCTAAACTTATTTACCCTTTATAAATCATATGGGTGCCATATTTTACTAACATTTTTAATTTCTTATGAACATGTGAGTAGTCCACAGTATTTGAGAATATGACTGAAATATTGTATTTACAAACTGTTATGAAAGCAAGTCATATATTTTAAGAGAAATATGAAACACTAGTGAATTAAGTTACCAAAGGAGAGCCTGTGATTGCAGTGTTGACTCTTTAAATTATACACTATACTATTACAGGCCACTGAAGGGCAGGACAAGGAACACACGTTATACACCATTACTAGTAGAAAAAGTTATGGGACAGGCAATGGTGATGACTGGTATTTTAGCTTCATTTAGTGTTTAGGGAACCATTATCTAAAGTCTTTATTCCTTAGCCCAATATTTTACTTACATATGGCCATATTTGGTAAGTCAGTGATGTGAAAGTGGAAAGTTGTGGGACAAAAGAACAAATTTTTTTAAACGAGTGCAATAAAGCATATGAATGATATACAGTAGTTATCTATTTCAATGATGTTATCCTGATCAAACATAATGTGATTGAATTGCTGTTGGGAGTTGAAGAAAGACAGTTGGAATGTAGATATCATTCTCTTTAGAGGGAATAACAGTGTTGGTGGTAAATCTGGAGCAACTGATTCCTCAAAACTATTCCAAGCAACAGACCACCATTATTATTGTTCATCTGGTCTTGTGATTTCCTGGCATACTTTTGACTTTTGGAGGACTCGAGGCACTCTGATTTACCAAAAGCATACTAGTAGTATTACCTTTTATCCACTGCTGTGTGGACCGCCAGCACACGGGGATGCATTTCCCTTTGCATGCAGCAGTGTAAACTCCCTCCCCCTTATGGTCCCTTCAGGGCTGGTCTCATGGAAGGTACGGCCCCACTTGTAGCTCTTGTGGTAACGTGGACTTGGGCCCACAGCACTGGCTGTGTGATCAAAGCCTTCCCCCCCAATCTCCCTGGCGGTCAAGTAAGCTCTGGTCCCATTTCCTTGGGATGTGCTTTGGTAGCCCAGGCATATAGGGCCAGCCCCTCCTTTATTTTAATTTGTTTTTTTCACTGCGACCAGAGTGTACCAGCGGTCTGTGGGGCAGGAGGCCATTCTGCCCCGGGAGAACAACAACAACAACCCCTTGTAAGTTTTACTATAATATTATATATATCAGATTATAAGTTAAATCTCTTAACCAAACAGTAATTTTCAGGGAGTGTTTAGGAGATGAATCTGATGATGATGGAATACAGTTAGCCTCAGGGGAGAAAAAACATGCGTGTCGGGAAACGGCAAAACCTCGACTCTGGTGCATCTAACAAGGTACGTTTATGAGACACAATTGTTGTTATCAATTGGTTCACCTGGTAGCATTATTACCAACTGTAATATTGTATTACTGTCTCCACCCCTTGTAGCAATAAAACTAACCATAGGATGTCCTTAAAAAAATAGTCTCATTGCCTTTCCCAGCTCATTTTAGCATAAACTGACCTACCCTAACCTAACCTAACCTAAAGATCCAGTATAGTTCATAATAATGCCACGTGGTAAGTCTCTTTCTTCCTCTTACACACACGAGCCACTCCCTTTTATTACTTTAATTGTCCTTCCTTACTTTGGTTTTCTTCATCCTTCCTTTCCTTTTCTTTAACTGTCCCTCCTTTCCTTCTGTTTTCTTCGTCCTTCCTTTCCTTCTGTTTTCTTCATGTTTGCTGTCCCTTTCTTTAACTGTCTCTCTCCTTTCCTTACTTCTTCTTTTTTCACCCTCAATCATCATCATCATCATCATTTTAAAACCTACAGAACACTTAACAACATAATCATCTTCCTTATACCTGAATTTGGAAGAAGTTACCTAAAAAAAAAAAAAAAAAACTACAGTACTCAAAAATGAAATAAATAAATAAATAAAATATAAATAAATAAGGATCAGTACTTAATTAATTAAAGATGAAGAAAAGAACAGTACACTACTCTATAAATAAATAAATAAATAAATAGATAATAAAAATAAATACAACTGTACTGTAAAAACAAATAAAACTAACTGTACTGTATTGTTAAGCTGCCGTAGATAAGAACTGATAATAATATACGTGTTCTGACTTCTGAGATTCGTGTGTGTGTGTGTGTGTGTGGGGAGGGGGCTGGTGCCTTACTGTAACCACTGTATGGGGTGCATGACCTATGATTATTGCCTATAAATTGGTTTGGAATGCATTTTTTATTATCTCTATCGATCCCAGGCACTCTCTTTCAATATTCTTCTTCTATTGTCCCTCCTTTCATTCTGTTTCTTCTTTATTTTCTGTCTCTCCTTCTCTCTTTATCCCTCATTCTACAGTCTTTCAGGCCTAGTTTGATCCTTATTTCATCCTTAAATCTCTCTCTCTCTCTCTCTCTCTCTCTCTCTCTCTCTCTCTTATTTACCAGTGTATCTTTCTCTAATTACTGTTCTTCCTTCCCTTCCTCCCTCTCCTCCTTCTCCCTGCATGTGTGTGTGTGTGTGTATACAAACCTATGTGCGTGTGTACAGTATGTATGTATACAAATATGTGTGTGTATAAATCTCCGTGTGTATGTGTGTACAGTATGTATACAAATCTGTGTCTGTGTGTGTGTGTGTGTGTGTGTATGTGTATAGAAATCTGTGTGTGTGTGTGTATAGAAATGTGTGTGTGTGTGTGTATAGAAATGTGTGTGTGTGTGTGTGTGTATAGAAATGTGTGTGTGTGTATGTGAGTATAGAAATGTGTGTGTGTGTGTGTGTGTATAGAAATCTGTGTGTGTGTATGTGTGATGGGGAAGACAAAACAGTCACTAACTTCCTCCCCACCACCTGCACACACCTACCCCACTCCACCCCCTCCTTCAACCCCCACCCCACCCACACACACACACACACACATTCCCCCCCCCCAACCACACATTCCTAGTACCACCCCACAAGCTCCCCCTCCTCCCATCCACCAACCCCCAATCCCCCCCTCCCTCCTCCCCCCCTCCAACACGCGCCACTGCCTCGCCCCACCACCATCACCCCCTCCCTCCCCCCTCTTCAACCCCCTTCCCCCTGTTTTTGCCCCACTCTCACTCTGCCTCACATCCTCATAACTGCCCCGCCCCACCCCCGTTTGTCTATGACCCCCCCCCCCCCAATTTCCCCCTCCTCTCTCTCTCTCTCTCTCTCTCTCTGGTTTCTGAATATAGGCTACTGTATCTGTTTACTTTCTCTCTCTCGCTGTCCCTCTCTCTCTCTTTCCCCTTTCTCCCCCCCCCTCTCTCTCTCTCTCTCTCTCTCTCTGTCATATCCTTCGTTGGTTAGACATCTTGGACCCGCCCACGTTAAATGAAAATGGCTCATTTCCTCTTATATATTTTTTCTCCCTGGCTCTCTCTGTATCTATTTACTTCTCTCTCTCTCTCTCTCTCTCTCTCGTTGCCTTGCAGTGTGTGTGTGTGTGCTCCCCCCCCCTCTCTCTTTTGCAGTGTGTATGTGTGCTCCTCTCTCTCTCTCTCTCTCTCTCTCTCTCTCTCTCTCTGTGAAAGTTGATACACTCACAATACTAACCACAAGCCTTTACCAGAAATAGCAAGTTGAATTCTGGACTAAATAATACTCAGTAAGGAATTCACGTCTTTTCCCAAGTTACAGCAGAAAGGAAATGAATACGAGGAAGGGAATTAAGGGACCTTGTGATCGTAATAAGACTTGGTGGCTTCTCATTCCTCCTGACTATACCACGAAACAAACTCCTTCAATATAGC
>JAWQEG010004066.1:260000-262500 GCA_033782935.1 Petrolisthes cinctipes | reverse complement strand
CTAACCTAACCTAACCTAACCTCAAACCTAACCTAACCTAACCTAACCTCAAACCTAACCTAACCTCAAACCTAACCTAACCTAACCTTAAACCTAACCTAACCTCAAACCTAACCTAACCTAACCTAACCTAAAACCTAACTTAACCTAACCTCAAACCTAACCTAACCTAAACTAATCTCAAACCTAACCTAACCTAACCTAACCTCAAACCTAACCTAACCTAACCTAACCTCAAACCTAACCTAACCTAACCTAACCTCAAAAATAACCTAACCTAACCTCAAACCTAACCTAACTTAAACTAACCTCAAACCTAACCTCACATAACCTCAAACCTAACCTCACATAACCTCAAACCTAACCTCACATAACCTCAAACCTAACCTCACATAACCTCAAACCTAACCTCACATAACCTCAAATTTAACCTCACATAAACTCAAACCTAACCTCACATAACCTCAAACCTCAAACCTAACCTAACCTAACCTAACCTAACCTCAAACCTAACCTAACCTAACCTAACCTCAAACCTAACCTCACCTAACCTAACCTCAAACCTAACCTAACCTAACCTCAAACCTAACCTAACCTAACCTCAAACCTAACCTAACCTAACCTAACCTCAAACCTAACCTAACCTAACCTCAAACCTAACCTAACCTAACCTAATCTCAAACCTAACCTAACCTAACCTAACCTCAAACCTAACCTAACCTAACCTAACCTCAAACCTAACCTAACCTAACCTAACCTCAAAAATAACCTAACCTAACCTAACCTCAAACCTAACCTAACCTCAAACCTAACCTAACTTAAACTAACCTCAAACCTAACCTCACATAACCTCAAACCTAACCTCACATAACCTCAAACCTAACCTCACATAACCTCAAACCTAACCTCACATAACCTCAAACCTAACCTCACATAACCTCAAACCTAACCTCACATAACCTCAAACCTAACCTCACATAACCTCAAACCTAACCTCACCTAAACTCAAACCTAACCTCACATAACCTCAAACCTAACCTCACATAACTTCAAACCTAACCTCACATAACCTCAAACCTAACCTCACATAACCTCAAACCTAACCTCACATAACCTCAAACCTAACCTCACATAACCTCAAACCTAACCTCACATAACCTCAAACCTAACCTCACATAACTTTAAACCTAACCTCACATAACCTCAAACCTAACCTCACATAACCTCAAACTTAACCTAACCTAACCTCAAACCTAACCTAACCTCAAACCTAACCTAACCTCAAACCTAACCTAACCTCAAACCTAACCTAACCTCAAACCTAACCTAACCTAACCTCAGACCAAACCTAACCTAACCTAACCTCACCTAACCACAAACCTAACCTAACCCAACCTAACCTAACCTCAAACCTAAGCTAACCTAACCTAACCTCAAACCTAACCTAACCTAACTTCAATCCTAACCTAACCTAACCTAACCTCAAACCTAACCTAACCTAACCTCAAACCTAACCTAAAATAACCTCAAACCTAACCTAACCTCACATAACCTCAAACCTAACTTAAACTAACCTCAAACCTAACCTCACATAACCTCAAACCTAACCTCACATAACCTAAAACCTAACCTCACATAACCTCAAACCTAACCTCACATAACCTCAAACCTAACCTCACATAACCTCAAACCTAACCTCACATAACCTCAAACCTAACCTCACATAACCTCAAACCTAACCTCACATAAACTCAAACCTAACCTCACATAACCTCAAACCTAACCTCACATAACTTCAAACCTAACCTCACATAACCTCAAACCTAACCTCACATAACCTCAAACTTAACCTCACATAACCTCAAACCTAACCTCACATAACCTCAAACCTAACCTCACATAACCTCAAACCTAACCTCACATAACTTTAAACCTAACCTCACATAACCTCAAACCTAACCTCACATAACCTCAAACCTAACCTCACATAACTTCAAACCTAACCTCACATAACCTCAAACCTAACCTCACATAACCTCAAACCTAACCTCACATAACCTCAAACCTAACCTCACATAACCTCAAACCTAACCTCACATAACCTCAAACCTAACCTCACATAACCTCAAACCTAACCTCACATAAACTCAAACCTAACCTAACCTAACCTTAAACCTAACCTCACATAACCTCAAACCTAACCTCACATAACCTCAAACCTAACCTCACATAACCTCAAACCTAACCTCACATAAACTCAAACCTAACCTCACATAACCTCAAACCTAACCTCACATAACCTCAAACCTAACCTCACATAACCTCATACCTAACCTCACATAACCTCAAACTTAACCTCACATAACCTTAAACCTAACCTCACATAACCTCAAACCTAACCTAACCTAACCTAACCTCAAACCTAACCTAACCTAACCTAACCTCAAACCTAACCTAACCTAACCAAACCTCAAACCTAACCTAACCTAACCTAACCTTA
>JAWQEG010004066.1:250000-257500 GCA_033782935.1 Petrolisthes cinctipes | reverse complement strand
AACCTAACCTAACCTAACCTAACCTCAAACCTAACCTCACCTAACCTAACCTCAAACCTAACCTAACCTAACCTCAAACCTAACCTAACCTAACCTCAAACCTAACCTAACCTAACCTAACCTCAAACCTAACCTAACCTAACCTCAAACCTAACCTAACCTAACCTAATCTCAAACCTAACCTAACCTAACCTAACCTCAAACCTAACCTAACCTAACCTAACCTCAAACCTAACCTAACCTAACCTAACCTCAAAAATAACCTAACCTAACCTAACCTCAAACCTAACCTAACCTCAAACCTAACCTAACTTAAACTAACCTCAAACCTAACCTCACATAACCTCAAACCTAACCTCACATAACCTCAAACCTAACCTCACATAACCTCAAACCTAACCTCACATAACCTCAAACCTAACCTCACATAACCTCAAACCTAACCTCACATAACCTCAAACCTAACCTCACATAACCTCAAACCTAACCTCACCTAAACTCAAACCTAACCTCACATAACCTCAAACCTAACCTCACATAACTTCAAACCTAACCTCACATAACCTCAAACCTAACCTCACATAACCTCAAACCTAACCTCACATAACCTCAAACCTAACCTCACATAACCTCAAACCTAACCTCACATAACCTCAAACCTAACCTCACATAACTTTAAACCTAACCTCACATAACCTCAAACCTAACCTCACATAACCTCAAACTTAACCTAACCTAACCTCAAACCTAACCTAACCTCAAACCTAACCTAACCTCAAACCTAACCTAACCTCAAACCTAACCTAACCTCAAACCAAACCTAACCTAACCTCAGACCAAACCTAACCTAACCTAACCTCACCTAACCACAAACCTAACCTAACCCAACCTAACCTAACCTCAAACCTAAGCTAACCTAACCTAACCTCAAACCTAACCTAACCTAATTTCAATCCTAACCTAACCTAACCTAACCTCAAACCTAACCTAACCTAACCTCAAACCTAACCTAACCTAACCTCAAACCTAACCTAACCTCACATAACCTCAAACCTAACTTAAACTAACCTCAAACCTAACCTCACATAACCTCAAACCTAACCTCACATAACCTAAAACCTAACCTCACATAACCTCAAACCTAACCTCACATAACCTCAAACCTAACCTCACATAACCTCAAACCTAACCTCACATAACCTCAAACCTAACCTCACATAACCTCAAACCTAACCTCACATAACCTCAAACCTAACCTCACATAAACTCAAACCTAACCTCACATAACCTCAAACCTAACCTCACATAACTTCAAACCTAACCTCACATAACCTCAAACCTAACCTCACATAACCTCAAACTTAACCTCACATAACCTCAAACCTAACCTCACATAACCTCAAACCTAACCTCACATAACCTCAAACCTAACCTCACATAACTTTAAACCTAACCTCACATAACCTCAAACCTAACCTCACATAACCTCAAACCTAACCTCACATAACTTCAAACCTAACCTCACATAACCTCAAACCTAACCTCACATAACCTCAAACCTAACCTCACATAACCTCAAACCTAACCTCACATAACCTCAAACCTAACCTCACATAACCTCAAACCTAACCTCACATAACCTCAAACCTAACCTCACATAAACTCAAACCTAACCTAACCTAACCTTAAACCTAACCTCACATAACCTCAAACCTAACCTAACCTAACCTAACCTCAAACCTAACCTAACCTAACCTAACCTCAAACCTAACCTAACCTAACCAAACCTCAAACCTAACCTAACCTAACCTAACCTCAAACCTAACCTAACCTAACCTCAAACCTAACCTAACCTAACCTAACCTCACCTAACCTCAAACCTAACCTCACATAACCTTAAACCTAACCTCACATAACCTAACCTAACCTAACCTAACCTAACCTAACCTAACCTAACCTCAAACCTAACCTAACCTAACCTCAAACCTAACCTAACCTAACCTAACCTCACCTAACCACAAACCTAACCTCACATAACCTCAACCTAACCACAAACCTAACCTCACATAACCTCAAACCTAACCTCACATAACCTCAAACCTAACCTCACATAACCTCAAACCTAACCTCACATAACTTTAAACCTAACCTCACATAACCTCAAACCTAACCTCACATAACCTCAAACTTAACCTAACCTAACCTCAAACCTAACCTAACCTCAAACCTAACCTAACCTCAAACCTAACCTCACATAAACTCAAACCTAACCTCACATAACCTCAAACCTAACCTCACATAACCTCAAACCTAACCTCACATAACCTCATACCTAACCTCACATAACCTCAAACCTAACCTCACATAACCTTAAACCTAACCTCACATAACCTCAAACCTAACCTAACCTAACCTAACCTCAAACCTAACCTAACCTAACCTAACCTCAAACCTAACCTAACCTAACCAAACCTCAAACCTAACCTAACCTAACCTAACCTTAAACCTAACCTAACCTCAAACCTAACCTAACCTAACCTAACCTCAAACCTAACCTAACCTAACCTAACCTCAAACCTAACCTAACCTAACCTAACCTCAAACCTAACCTAACCTAACCTCAAACCTAACCTAACCTCAAACCTAACCTAACCTAACCTAACCTCAAACCTAACCTAACCTAACCATAAACCTAACCTAACCTAACCTAATCTCAAACCTAACCTAACCTAACCTAACCTCAAACCTAACCTAACCTAACCTAACCTCAAACCTAACCTAACCTAACCTAACCTCAAACCTAACCTAACCTAACCTAACCTCAAACCTAACCTAACCTAACCTAACGTCAAACCTAACCTAACCAAACCTCAAACCTAACCTAACCAAACCTAACCTCAAACCTAACCTAACCTAACCAAACCTCAAACCTAACCTAACCTAACCTAACCTCAAACCTAACCTAACCTAACCTAACCTCAAACCTAACCTAACCTCACATAACCTCAAACCTAACCTCACATAACCTCAACCTCAAACCTAACCTAACCTAACCAAACCTCAAACCTAACCTAACCTAACCTAACCTTAAACCTAACCTAACCTAACCTCAAACCTAACCTAACCTAACCTCAAACCTAACCTAACCTAACCTAACCTCAAACCTAACCTAACCTAACCTCAAACCTAACCTAACCTAACCTCAAACCTAACCTAACCTCAAACCTAACATAACCTAACCTAACCTCAAACCTAACCTAACCTAACCTCAAACCTAACCTAACCTAACCTAATCTCAAACCTAACCTCACATAACCTCAAACCTAACCTCACATAACCTCAAACCTAACCTAACCTAACCTAACCTCAAACCTAACCTCACATAACCTCAAACCTAACCTCACATAACTTCAAACCTAACCTCACATAACCTCAAACCTAACCTCACATAACCTCAAACCTAACCTCACATAACCTCAAACCTAACCTCACATAACCTCAAACCTAACCTCACATAACCTCAAACCTAACCTCACATAACCTCAAACCTAACCTCACATAACCTCAAACCTAACCTAACCTAACCTCAAACCTAACCTCACATAACCTCAAACCTAACCTCACATAACCTCAAACCTAACCTCACATAACCTCAAACCTAACCTCACATAACCTCAAACCTAACCTCACATAACGTCAAACCTAACCTCACATAACCTCAAACCTAACCTCACATAACCTCAAACCTAACCTCACATAACCTTAAACCTAACCTCACATAACCTCAAACCTAACCTAACCTAACCTAACCTCAAACCTAACCTAACCTAACCTAACCTCAAACCTAACCTAACCTAACCAAACCTCAAACCTAACCTAACCTAACCTAACCTTAAACCTAACCTAACCTAACCTCAAACCTAACCTAACCTAACCTAACCTCAAACCTAACCTAACCTAACCTAACCTCAAACCTAACCTAACCTCAAACCTAACCTAACCTAACCTTAAACCTAACCTAACCTCAAACCTAACCTAACCTAACCTAACCTAAAACCTAACTTAACCTAACCTCAAACCTAACCTAACCTAAACTAATCTCAAACCTAACCTAACCTAACCTAACCTCAAACCTAACCTAACCTAACCTAACCTCAAACCTAACCTAACCTAACTTCAATCCTAACCTAACCTAACCTAACCTCAAACCTAACCTAACCTAACCTCAAACCTAACCTAACCTAACCTCAAACCTAACCTAACCTCACATAACCTCAAACCTAACTTAAACTAACCTCAAACCTAACCTCACATAACCTCAAACCTAACCTCACATAACCTCAAACCTAACCTCACATAACCTCAAACCTAACCTCACATAACCTAAAACCTAACCTCACATAACCTCAAACCTAACCTCACATAACCTCAAACCTAACCTCACATAACCTCAAACCTAACCTCACATAACCTCAAACCTAACCTCACATAACCTCAAACCTAACCTCACATAACTTCAAACCTAACCTCACATAACCTCAAACCTAACCTCACATAACCTCAAACTTAACCTCACATAACCTCAAACCTAACCTCACATAACCTCAAACCTAACCTCACATAACCTCAAACCTAACCTCACATAACTTTAAACCTAACCTCACATAACCTCAAACCTAACCTCACATAACCTCAAACCTAACCTCACATAACTTCAAACCTAACCTCACATAACCTCAAACCTAACCTCACATAACCTCAAACCTAACCTCACATAACCTCAAACCTAACCTCACATAACCTCAAACCTAACCTCACATAACCTCAAACCTAACCTCACATAACCTCAAACCTAACCTCACATAAACTCAAACCTAACCTAACCTAACCTTAAACCTAACCTCACATAACCTCAAACCTAACCTCACATAACCTCAAACCTAACCTCACATAACCTCAAACCTAACCTCACATAAACTCAAACCTAACCTCACATAACCTCAAACCTAACCTCACATAACCTCAAACCTAACCTCACATAACCTCATACCTAACCTCACATAACCTCAAACCTAACCTCACATAACCTTAAACCTAACCTCACATAACCTCAAACCTAACCTAACCTAACCTAACCTCAAACCTAACCTAACCTAACCTAACCTCAAACCTAACCTAACCTAACCAAACCTCAAACCTAACCTAACCTAACCTAACCTTAAACCTAACCTAACCTCAAACCTAACCTAACCTAACCTAACCTCAAACCTAACCTAACCTAACCTAACCTCAAACCTAACCTAACCTAACCTAACCTCAAACCTAACCTAACCTAACCTCAAACCTAACCTAACCTCAAACCTAACCTAACCTAACCTAACCTCAAACCTAACCTAACCTAACCTTAAACCTAACCTAACCTAACCTAATCTCAAACCTAACCTAACCTAACCTAACCTCAAACCTAACCTAACCTAACCTAACCTCAAACCTAACCTAACCTAACCTAACCTCAAACCTAACCTAACCTAACCTAACCTCAAACCTAACCTAACCTAACCTAACGTCAAACCTAACCTAACCAAACCTCAAACCTAACCTAACCAAACCTAACCTCAAACCTAACCTAACCTAACCAAACCTCAAACCTAACCTAACCTAACCTAACCTCAAACCTAACCTAACCTAACCTCAAACCTAACCTAACCTCACATAACCTCAAACCTAACCTCACATAACCTCAACCTCAAACCTAACCTAACCTAACCAAACCTCAAACCTAACCTAACCTAAAGTAACCTTAAACCTAACCTAACCTAACCTCAAACCTAACCTAACCTAACCTCAAACCTAACCTAACCTAACCTAACCTCAAACCTAACCTAACCTAACCTCAAACCTAACCTAACCTAACCTCAAACCTAACCTAACCTCAAACCTAACATAACCTAACCTAACCTCAAACCTAACCTAACCTAACCTCAAACCTAACCTAACCTAACCTAATCTCAAACCTAACCTCACATAACCTCAAACCTAACCTCACATAACCTCAAACCTAACCTAACCTAACCTAACCTCAAACCTAACCTCACATAACCTCAAACCTAACCTCACATAACCTCAAACCTAACCTCACATAACCTCAAACCTAACCTCACATAACTTCAAACCTAACCTCACATAACCTAAAACCTAACCTCACATAACCTCAAACCTAACCTCACATAACCTAACCTAACCTCAAACCTAACCTAACCTAACCTAACCTCAAACCTAACCTAACCTAACCTAACCTCAAACCTAACCTAACCTAACCTCAAACCTAACCTCACATAACCTCATACCTAACCTCACATAACCTCATACCTAACCTCACATAACCTCAAACCTAACCTCACATAACCTTAAACCTAACCTCACATAACCTCAAACCTAACCTAACCTACCCTAACCTCACATAACCTCAAACCTAACCTAACCTAACCAAACCTTAAACCTAACCTAACCTAACCTAACCTTAAACCTAACCTAACCTAACCTCAAACCTAACCTAACCTAACCTCAAACCTAACCTAACCTAACCTAACCTCAAACCTAACCTAACCTAACCAAACCTCAAACCTAACCTAACCTAACCTAACCTCAAACCTAACCTCAAACCTAACCTAACCTCAAACTTAACCTAACCTAACCTAACCTCAAACCTAACCTAACCTCAAACCTAACCTAACCTAACCTAACCTCAAACCTAACCTAACCTAACCTAACCTCAAACCTAACCTAACCTAACCTCAAACCTAACCTAACCTCAAACTTAACCTAACCTAACCTAACCTCAAACCTAACCTAACCTAACCTCAAACCTAACCTAACCTAACCTAATCTCAAACCTAACCTAACCTAACCTAACCTCAAACCTAACCTAACCTAACCTAACCTCAAACCTAACCTAACCTAACCTAACCTCAAACCTAACCTAACCTAATCTAACCTCAAACCTAACCTAACCTAACCTAACGTCAAACCTAACCTAACCTAACCTCAAACCTAACCTAACCTAACCTAACCTCAAACCTAACCTAACCTAACCAAACCTCAAACCTAACCTAACCTAACCTAACCTCAAACCTAACCTAACCTAACCTAACCTCAAACCTAACCTAACCTAACCTAACCTCAAACCTAACCTAACCTCAAACCTGACCTAACCTAACCTAACCTCAAGCCTAACCTAACCTAACCTAACTTCAAACCTAACCTAACCTAACCTCAAACCTAACCTAACCTAACCTCAAACCTAACCTAACCTAACCTAACCTCAAACCTAACCTCACATAACCTCAAACCTAACCTCACATAACCTCAAACCTAACCTCACATAACCTCAAACCTAACCTCACATAACCTCAAACCTAACCTAACCTCAAACCTAACCTAACCTAACCTCAAACCTAACCTCACATAACCTCAAACCTAACCTCACATAACCTCAAACCT
>JAWQEG010004066.1:232500-235000 GCA_033782935.1 Petrolisthes cinctipes | reverse complement strand
TAACCTCAAACCTAACCTAACCTCAAACCTAACCTAACCTAACCTAACCTCAAACCTAACCTAACCTAACCTCAAACCTAACCTAACCTAACCTAATCTTAAACCTAACCTAACCTAACCTAACCTCAAACCTAACCTAACCTAACCTAACCTCAAACCTAACCTAACCTAACCTAACCTCAAAAATAACCTAACCTAACCTAACCTCAAACCTAACCTAACCTCAAACCTAACCTAACTTAAACTAACCTCAAACCTAACCTCACATAACCTCAAACCTAACCTCACATAACCTCAAACCTAACCTCACATAACCTCAAACCTAACCTCACATAACCTCAAACCTAACCTCACATAACCTCAAACCTAACCTCACATAACCTCAAACCTAACCTCACATAACCTCAAACCTAACCTCACATAAACTCAAACCTAACCTCACATAACCTAAAACCTAACCTCACATAACTTCAAACCTAACCTCACATAACCTCAAACCTAACCTCACATAACCTCAAACCTAACCTCACATAACCTCAAACCTAACCTCACATAACCTCAAACCTAACCTCACATAACCTCAAACCTAACCTCACATAACTTTAAACCTAACCTCACATAACCTCAAACTTAACCTCACATAACTTCAAACCTAACCTCACATAACCTCAAACCTAACCTCACATAACCTCAAACCTAACCTCACATAACCTCAAACCTAACCTCACATAACCTCAAACCTTACCTCACATAACCTCAAACCTAACCTCACATAACCTCAAACCTAACCTCACATAACCTCAAACCTAACCTCACATAACCTAACCTCAAACCTAACCTAACCTCAAACCTAACCTCACATAACCTTAAACCTAACCTCACATAACCTCAAACCTAACCTAACCTAACCTAACCTCAAACCTAACCTAACCTAACCTAACCTCAAACCTAACCTAACCTAACCAAACCTCAAACCTAACCTAACCTAACCTAACCTTAAACCTAACCTAACCTAACCTCAAACCTAACCTAACCTAACCTCAAACCTAACCTCACATAACCTCAAACCTAACCTCACATAACCTCAAACCTAACCTCACATAACCTCAAACCTAACCTCACATAACCTCAAACCTAACCTCACATAACCTCAAACCTAACCTCACATAACCTCAAACCTAACCTCACATAAACTCAAACCTAACCTCACATAACCTCAAACCTAACCTCACATAACCTCAAACCTAACCTCACATAACCTTAAACCTAACCTCACATAACCTCAAACCTAACCTAACCTAACCTAACCTCAAATCTAACCTAACCTAACCAAACCTCAAACCTAACCTAACCTAACCTCAAACCTAACCTAACCTAACCTAACCTTAAACCTAACCTAACCTAACCTCAAACCTAACCTAACCTAACCTAACCTCAAACCTAACCTAACCTAACCTAACCTCAAACCTAACCTAACCTAACCTAACCTCAAACCTAACCTAACCTAACCTCAAACCTAACCTAACCTCAAACCTAACCTAACCTAACCTAACCTAACCTCGAACCTAACCTAACCTAACCTCAAACCTAACCTAACCTAACCTAATCTCAAACCTAACCTAACCTAACCTAACCTCAAACCTAACCTAACCTAACCTAACCTCAAACCTAACCTAACCTAACCTAACCTCAAACCTAACTTAACCTAACCTAACCTCAAACCTAACCTAACCTAACCTAACCTCAAACCTAACCTAACCTAACCTAACCTCAAACCTAACCTAACCTCAAACCTAACCTAACCTAACCTCAAACCTAACCTAACCTAACCTAACCTAACCAAACCTCAAACCTAACCTAAACTAACCTAACCTCAAACCTAACCTAACCTAACCTAACCTCAAACCTAACCTAACCTAACCTAACCTCAAACCTAACCTAACCTCAAACCTAACCTAACCTAACCTAACCTCAAACCTAACCTAACCTAACCTAACTTCAAACCTAACCTAACCTAACCTAACCTCAAACCTAACCTAACCTAACCTCAAACCTAACCTAACCTAACCTCAAACCTAACCTAACCTAACCTAACCTCAAACCTAACCTAACCTAACCTAACCTCAAACCTAACCTAACCTAACCTAACCTCAAACCTAACCTAACCTAACCTCAAACCTAACCTAACCTAACCAAACCTCAAACCTAACCTAACCTAACCTAACCTCAAACCTAACCTAACCTAACCTAACCTCAAACCTAACCTAACCTCAAACCTAACCTAACCTAACCTAACCTAACCTCAAACCTAACCTAACCTAACCTCAAACCTAACCTAACCTAACCTAACCACAAAAATAACCTAACCTAACCTAATCTCAAACCTAACCTAACCTCAAACCTAACCTAACTTAAACTAACCTCAAACCTAACCTCACATAACCTCAAACCTAACCTCACATAACCTCAAACCTTACCTCACATAACCTCAAACCTAACC